>CM064551.1:5667127-5699627 GCA_032716605.1 Paralithodes platypus
ATAAATACATTAATAAGTAGCCCAAAAAACAAAGCACTAGCCCCTTAAAGGTCCCTCCTCTTCAGCACCATGACGCCCTTTTACCTTTGATTCTGGCTAAAATTCGATGAGTTTATGCAGTTTAAGATGGACCTATGTTAATAAGAGAGTTTATTGAGAATCGTATTTACCCATTTGTGTCGTATAGGTAATTGCAAACTAAAGAAAATCGTCTAATGGTAATCAGAATATAATGACAATTACGTAATGGTGATGAAGGGGTTAAGGTGGAAGGGTATATTTTTAGGTCGATTATTTCATATATATACAGTATACCGGTATAGCCCTATACAGTTTATACAATATATATCTATATATTTCTCTTTTCCTCCTTAGACCTCCATCAAACTTTAAAAAAACATCCATTAGATCCCCGTTCTAGATAGAGTAAATATGTACATTTTTCGGTAGAAAAATGTACCGCCGGAAGGTCAATTCTTCCAAAACTACAGGCTCACTATCGTTCGCCAGGACAAAAATCGACACCTATATAGCACGAAAAGTCTTAATATGGATACATAAATGGGGTGAAAGGTCTTAAAATCGCCAAACTAATAGGGCAATCGTCTTATAATCTCAAAAACAAATGGGGCTTAGCACGAGGGAGAAAGTGGACCAGAAAACACATGCCATGTCCCCTTAAGCTCGGGAATACAGCGCCAATCTACTACGATGGCCACTTTTGTTATCACCTTGGTGACCCGAATTGCCTGTCACCGATTATCCTAAAATCTATAAATTATCTTTACCATACCGGTACTTGAATATTATTCAAGTATTTATTGTTTTTGGTGTTCGAATCCAAAATTACAAAATCACTCTCACACACAGACACACACAACACACGCACACTCACTCACTCTGACACACACATGCACATAATTATACACTCTCTCTCATTTGACACCACACACTCACTCTCACTCTCTCTGTCACTCACTCTGACACACACTTACACACGTACAAACTCTCTTCACTCGCTACCACCAGACGCTGCAGACGCTCTGTCAACGCTCTAAACGATATCGACCATAATTTGAGTATTAACTACTCATCCTCTTCATTCTTGTGCATGAAAGGTGGATAAGAGCACGTTTAACCATCCTGTAGCTTAGTAAGAAACATTGCACCATATTTCGCTGTTTATTGACTGATACACTTGTGTTTATCACAAGACTCCTGCTCGGACAGGGCACCACTGGCACCATCAATTGTTTTGTTTTGTTTTGTGAAACAAACAATCTCTCTTACTATTTTATATACAATCGTAGCCCCTAATTTTACCCATTACCTACTGTTAGTAAGTATCTATTAACTGCCTGGTATGTAAGTAAAGCTTTGCATATTAATTTGCTAATAAACAATATTGTTTACTAACTAACCTGCCTACAGGGACTAACGCCTACGCCATTTTGTAAATAATTGTTTTTTTTGGGGGGGGGATTATACATATTAAATTCCAGCCAATTTTGTACCAAATTTAAGTGCATTAATTTATCTTTTCCCCCTAGATATATTCTTGACTTTTTCTCCTCAGACTGATTTTACTTTAAGCTAAGGGTGGTATTTGTACAAACTAACCTAGCCTAAACCAACCTGCCAAGCTTTTAACCTAACCCAAACCTAGCCTAGCCAGCCAATCTGTTTTTATTATTAACTCTTGTAGATATTGTATTTAGTATCCTACTGTAGGTATGTATATCTGTAACTTTAGTTGTTGCTTGCACGATCTTGTAGTAACCTTTGACTGATACTTTTTGTTTTTATCTAAAAGGAGTAGGCTACTGCTTTACTAGGCTACAGCGACACCAGGGGCCATCTGTTGACACAGTATATTAACCCCTTTTGTGCAGTCACACATTTTTTTTTATATAATCTCTATTTGGTGAATTGTATATTTAGTTACATATTCTGTTATATAATATATATATTTGTTTAACCCTCTCATCACGAAAGGGCTCTTGAACGCCGATAAAAGAGCATATAACAGGTAACCGGAAGGCCTCTTGAACGCCAAGTGGGTTGAAAGCCTGTGAGCTTCGTGTGCGAGGCGTCGGTCCGACGCATGTAAACAACAGCCGGCTGGACCGACGCCCCGCATCTCCGGCCACAAGAAGGAGAGCGTCGCTTGTTCGTGTGTGCCTGTATGTTGTTGTTAAGTATCGAAAAGTGGTGTAAAGTGGCTGTTTTGGCCATAAAGTTATCTCCAATGAAATCATCATCACAGCTCAACCAGTTGACTTAGAGAGCTCTACTTAATGCCATTCTACAGGTAAATAACACAGCTACGCTTGGGGATGCGCGGGAATGCGGGAAGCAGTCTGATTAACGAATATACGGTAGCCTAGCCTAGACGTTTTTCGGCCAAAACACCCGGTTTCGAGGAATATATATAATACATAGCCGGGGCTGGAGGGTTAAGGTTAGGTTATCACACCTGGTAGCCTATTTCTGCGTATTTCAATTTTATTATTTTCGGTTAGGCTATTCAAAGCTGGTAGGCCTATTGTTGCGTATTTCCATTTAAAAATTTGTTTTTGGTTAGGCTATCGCCCCTGGAAGCCTAATTCCGCGTATCTCAAACATTTTTGTTTTCGGTTAGGCTATCACCCTGATAACCTATTTCTGCGTATTTCAATATATTTGTTTTCGGTTGAAGTGATTGAAGTGTTTTAAAAGTGAGTGAAGAGTTTTAAAAGTGAGTTAAGTGTTTTAAGTGAGTGAAGTGTTGTTTTAAGTGCGAAGTGATCTGAAGAAAGTGACTGTCACCATGCCTCGCGCTTGTACGAACTGCGCCGGTAGTTTGGTGAGTCCATGTTGGCTACTGTCGATCTTCAAGTCTGCCGGCTCTACCAGCAACGAGAGAATTTTACAGTGAAATTAGATGAAGCCTACATTAAGATCAACGACCTCACCATGAAGCTGGAATCACTCCAAGAGTTTGTAACACTCAACGTTGGAGTACCACAAACTTCAATTGTCACCGCAACAATGGTGTGGACGACGTAGTTGCTGCAGTTGACGAAGTATCAAAAGATGTCCCCTGCTAATGCAATGTACGTCATCCACGTTGGATCCAACGATGTACAGCGAACCTGGTCGGAAGATTTGCTTTTAAAGTACCAGCAGCTAATCAAGTCGTTCAAGGAGAAGTCATCAAGAATCATCATCTCAGGAATCGCCCCCGGCTCGGTGTAGAGAGCTGATTTTACAACATAGCCACCAGCACAAATCGTTGTCTAGCAAACCTCTCCAGGAAGGAGCAAGTGGGATTCGTCAACACCTGGGACAATTTCTACTACGATGACTATTTGTTTTCGGACGATGGAGTTCATCTGAACCAGGTGGGAGCAGCACGTTTTGGGCGTCTTCTCAATGATGCGGTGAAGGATTTTCGGAGAAGAAATTGACTCAGCACAGGACAACCAGGAAGGAGGACCGAAGACAGCAAGGACGGCAACCTGCAAAGGAATTAAATGCTAATAATAATTATACACTCTCTCTCATTTGACACACACTCACTCTCACTCTCTCTGTCACTCACTCTGACACCACGCACACACACATACACACGTACAAACTCTCTCACTCACTAGCTACCGCCTGCTCGCTACCGCCAGACGCTGCAGACGCTCTGTCAACGCTCTAACGATATCGATCATAATTTAAGTATTAACTACTCTTCCTCTTCATTCTTGTGCATGAAAGGTGGGTAAGAGCACGTTTAACCATCCTGTAGCTTAGTAAGTAACATTGCACGATATTTCGCTGTTTATTGACAGATACACTTTGTGTTTATCACAAGACTCCTGCTCGGACAGGGCGCCACTGGCGCCATCTATTGTTTTGTTTTGTTTTGTAAACAAACTCTCTCTTACTATTTTATATACAATCGTAGCCCCTAATTTTACCCATTACCTACTGTAGTAAGTATCTATTAACTGCCTGGTATGTAAGTACAGCTTTGCATATTAATTTGCTAATAAACAATATTGTTTACTAACTAACCTGCCTACAGGGACTAACGCCTACGCCATTTGTATACAATTTTTTTGGGGGGGGATTATACATATTAAATTCCAGCCAATTTTGTACCAAATTTAAGTGCATTAATTTATCATTTCCCCCTAGATATATTCTTGACTTTTTCTCCTCAGACAGATTTTACTTTCAGCTAAGGGTGGTATTTGTACAAACTAATCTAGCCTAACCCAACCTACCAAGATTTTAACCTAACCCAAACCTAGCCTAGCCAGCCAATCTGTTTTTATTATTAACTCTTGTAGATATTGCATTTAGTATCCTACTGTAGCTATGTATATCTGTAACTTCAGTTGTTGCTTGCACGATCTTGTAGTAACCTTTGACTGATACACTTTTTTTTTATCTAAAAGGAGTAGGCTACTGCTTTACTAGGCTACAGCGACACCAGGGCCATCTGTTGACACAGTATATTAACCCCTTGTGTGCAGTCACACTTTTTTTTTTTATATAATCTCTATTTGGTGAATTGTATATTTAGTTACATATTCTGTTATATATATATATATTTGTTTAAGGTTAGGTTATCACACCTGGTAGCCTATTTCTGCGTATTTCAATTTTATTATTTTCGGTTAGGCTATTCAAAGCTGGTAGCCTATTGTTGCATATTTCAATTTAAAAATTTGTTTTTGGTTAGGCTATCGCCCCTGGAAGCCTAATTCTGCGTATCTCAACATTTTTGTTTGCGGTTAGGCTATCACCCTGATAACCTATTTCTGCGTATTTCAATATATTTGTTTTCGGTTGATGTGATTGAAGTGTTTTTAAAGTGAGTGAAGTGTTTTAAAGTGAGTTAAGTGTTTTAAAGTGAGTGAAGTGTTGTTTTAAGTGCGAAGTGATCTGAAGAAAGTGACTGTCACCATGCCTCGCGCTTGTACGAACTGCGCCGGTAGGTTTGGTGAGTCCATGTTTGCTACTGTCGATCTTCAAGTCTGCCGGCTCTACCAACAACGAGAGAATTTTACAGTGAAATTAGATGAAGCCTACATTAAGATCAACGACCTCACCATGAAGCTGGAATCACTCCAAGAGTTTGTAACACTCAACGTTGGAGTACCACAAACTTCAATTGTCACCGCAACAATGGTGTGGACGACGTAGTTGCTGCAGTTTACGAAGTATCAAAGATGTCCCCTGCTAATACAATGTACGTCATCCACGTTGGATCCAACGATGTACAGCGAACCTGGTCGGAAGATTTGCTTTTAAAGTACCAGCAGCTAATCAAGTCGTTCAAGGAGAAGTCATCAAGAATCATCATCTCAGGAATCGCCCCCCGGCTCGGTGTAGAGAGCTGATTTTACAACATAGCCACCAGCACAAATCGTTGTCTAGCAAACCTCTCCAGGAAGGAGCAAGTGGGATTCGTCGATACCTGGGACAATTTCTACTACGATGACTATTTATTTCGGACGATGGAGTTCATCTGAACCAGGTGGGAGCAGCACGTTTTGGGCGTCTTCTCAACGATGCGGTGAAGGATTTTCGGAGAAGAAATTGACTCAGCACAGGACAACCAGGAAGGAGGACCGAAGACAGCAAGGACGGCAACCTGCAAAGGAAATAAATGCTAATCCGTCAAGAACCGCGAATTTGGATAAAGCTCCACCAACACGACCCAAATTCAAAACCGCCAGGGATAACGACTGAGGACCGAGGACAGCCATGAATGTAAATGTAGATCCGACCAGAACCAATAATTTAATTAAAGAACATTCTGTGAGTTCTAAAACCGCAACTTTAAAGGTTTTCTATGCAAACGCTTGTAGCATATGCAATAAATTTTCAGATTTAGAGGAACTAGTGTTTACAGAAAATTATGATGTGATTGGTATAACAGAATCTTGGCTCAATACAGAACATAGAGACTTATTAGCAGAATATTCACTTCCCGGTTGTGTAATATTTGAGAACAGCCAAATAAATAAAAATGGAGGTGGCGTTTTATTTTATATCAAAGAAAGTCTTAAGCCGACCCTCATGTCAAAACCTCAAATTGTGAACGTCGACACATCTTTTGTGCTAATAAAGAATAATAAAGGTACAGAAATAATACTTGCATTAATATACAGACCTCCAGCTCAATCAGTGCAAACTGACAAAGAAATTTATGAACAAATTGCAGATGTAAGTAACTGACAAGATACAGTATTTTTTGGCGACTTTAATTTACCTTTGACCAAGTGGGGCGATTCTCTTACTTCACACTCCGGACATGACTTGTATGCGAACTTGCAAGAGTGTTCACTTCTATCAATTTGTTCGATCGCCGCCCGTGGTAATAATGTTCTTGACCTTGTACTTGCAACAAAAGAATAATTAATAGAGAATTTGAATGTTGGTGATGAATTCAGTAACAGCGACCATCGTACAATAACTTTCACTTTAAAGTTTACTAGTAACGAACCAAATAGCAGCATCTAAAAGTCCCTAATTTCAAGAAAGCAATCTTTCATAAACTTAGAGCTATGTTTAAAGAAACTGACTGGAGCTTTTTAAATAACAATAACGACATAAATACATCTTGGGAATTATTCGAAACCACTTAAGAGACTGAAACTGCACTTATGTGTGGAACACTCAGTCTTAAAATTGTATGTATGTATGTAAGTTGCCTAAAAGCAGTGCAGGACTGCATACCATCGAAAATACGGCATACAGGCCATAATAATAAGCCTAAATGGTGGAATAAAGATATTTCAAACTGTCTGCTTGCTAAAAAGTTTGCTAATGATAGATTAAAATCCTTACAAAATTACGAAGGACGGGTGAAATTTGAAGAGCTACGACGCAGAGCCAAAAATTAAACAAGCAAAGTAAGAAGACCCTGGAGTTACATGTTGCGAATCAAAGTAAAACAAACCCAAAAGAATTCTACAGTTATATCAGAAAGAAAAAACTACTTACTTCAACTGTTGGACCGTTAGTCGATGAAAATGGAGAGTACCCAAAGACGAAGTACAAATGAGTAATGCCCTCCATACCTTCTTTGCATCAGTTTTTACAACGGAAGACCTCAGTGATATCCCTACACCATCGCCGATTCAGATTGGTAACTCAGATGTTCTAAGCAATATCACCATTACAGAGAGAGAAGTATTGAATTGTTTAGATAAAGTCAAGGTAAATAAAACACCTGGACCTGATACAATCTCACCTAGAGTCGTAAAGGAAGCTAAGGAGGAGCTCTCTAAACCACTGACATTGCTATTCAATATATCCTTGAAGTCGGGAACTATGCCTGATCAGTGGAAGCTAGCCAACGTAACACCGATATTCAAAAAAGGCAGCAAATCCCTACCCCGTAACTATCGTCCAATTAGCTTAACCTCAGTTGTATGTAAAATGCTAGAAACACTCATAAGAGACAGACTCGTAAATCACTTAGAGGAAAATAACATACTTTAAGATACTCAACGCGGCTTTCGTAGCAAACGTTCCTGTTTAACAAACCTCTTAGACTTCTTCCACGATATCCTCAACCTATACGATGAGAGTAAAGCTGTAGATATTATATACCTTGATTTTCAAAAGGCCTTTGACAATGTTCCCCACAAACGTTTACTGCTAAAACTAAAAGCGCATGGAATACAAGACGGTGTGTTGACATGGATAGAAAATTGGCTCAGCGACAGAAAGCAAAGAGTAGTCATAAACGGTATGGCATCTAAATGGACCAATGTAAGTAGCGGGGTACCCCAGGGATCGGTACTTGGACCAATCCTCTTTCTAATTTACATCAACGACATAGATGAGGGTCTCACCTGTACAATCTCAAAATTTGCTGACGATACAAAAATTGCAAATAGTGTACTCTCAAAAGAACAAGTTGAGGACATGCAACACAATCTAGATAAGTTGTCATGTTGGGCCCAAATTTGGCAAATGAGTTTCAATGCGGATAAATGTAAAGTACTACATATCGGAAACCAAAATGAGAAAGCAAACTATTTCATGAATGGCACTCAGCTTAAAAATGTAAACAGAGAAACCGATCTGGGTGTAACAATATCGAATAACCTAAAACCGAGTCAACATTGTTCAGAAGTTGTTAAAAAGGCAAACAAAATAATTGGCTTTATACGCAGGTCAATTGAGCATAAATCCAAAGACGTTATCCTAACGCTTTACAATTCCTTAGTCCGCCCTCTTCTGGAATACTGCGTTCAATCCTGGTGCCCTTATTACCAAAAAGATATAGACAAGCTAGAACGAGTTCAACGTAGAGTTACCAAAATGATATCTAGCCTAAAGAACAAACCATGCGAGGAGCGTCTTAGAGAATTAAATCTATTTCCTTTAACCCAGCGCAGATTAAGAGGCGACTTAATTCAAGTGTTCAAAATCATCAAAGGCATCGACAATATGAAGTTTAGTAAGTACTTCACTATCGACCAATCTAATTACACGCGGGGAAACGGGTGCAAAATTATTGGTAAATCTTTTAACTCACACGAAGCTAAACATTTCTTCTTCAATCGAGTTGTCAACTTATAGAATGGGCTTCGCCGAGATGTTATAGACTGCAGCACCGTTCATTCATTTAAACTTCGCCTAGAAAAATATCTCGCATCAAACCCGCGACTGACTGCGTTTGTAAATGAATAACTTTATTTTATCCGCCCCTCAGTTACTAACCCCTCTGTCCCCTACTAACTTCCTAATCATGCCACGACATTAGTTCCAGAGCAGTAGTTCCCTTACCCACTCTAAACCACTGTTTGGACACTTGATCCTCAGTGTTTTGGAGGACAAGCAGCCTAGAAGGATCACTAGACCTGTTGTTGCTTGATTTCCTTTGTACTCCTTTGTACTCTCTCACACAAACTCTCTCTCTCTCTCATATCTCTATCTCGTACATCCATCTCAAGTTGAAGAAAACGGAGACAGATGTACTGTAGACTTAAGCCGGGCGGATCGTGTGGTGGAAGGAAGGAAGGAAGGAAGGGAGGGAGGAAGGAAGGAAGGAAGGAAGGGAGGAAGGCAGGAAGAGAGGAAGGCAGGAAAGGACGAAGGGAGGGAGGAAGGCAGGTAGGAAGGAAGGGAGGAAGGCAGGTAGGAAGGAAAGAAGGGAGGGAGGAAGGAAGGGCGTGAGGAAGGCAGGTAGGAAGGAAGGGAGGGAGGAAGGAAGGGAGGAAGGCAAGTAGGGAGGGAGGAAGGAAGGCAGGTAGGAAGAAAGGAAGGTAGGAAGAAAGGAAGGGAGGGAGGGAGGGGGGGAAGGAAGGAAGGAAGGGAGGGGGGGAAGGAAGGAAGGAAGGGAAGGAGGGAGGGAGGAATGAAGGAAGGAAGGCAGGTAGGAAGCAAGCAAGCAAGGAAGGAAGGATGGAAGGAAGGAAGGAAGAGAGGGAGGGGAGAGAGGGAGGAAGGAAGGAAGAGAGAGAGAGAGACGTGGCAGCATAGCTACATAGATATACAGATTACACAGACCTTTTTTGTGCATGAATAAACTAATGAAAGCCTATGATCCTCGCGGGATTCGAACTCGGGACACCACACCCAGAACATAAGCATCTAACCCATTACACCACCAAACAAAACGGCTCATCTCCCGTTAAATACGATCATAAGACAGTAAGTAGACCAACACATATATAATAGCTTCCTTCCCGTTCATTTCACTCTCTCAAACACACACATACACACACACACACACAACCATACACACAAACAGGTAATCCTACATATCAGGTTCACACACACACACAGACAGGACTGGCACTTTTTGCAGTTCGACATCTAGGGCTCTCTTGATGTTGTCTAACGAGATGTCCCTCATGTCTATTACTCGCCGTGGGAGTTTGTTGAAGAGACGTGGGCCTCTGTGTGATAACCAGCCCTCTCGCAGAGAGCCCATAGCACCCCTGTTATTCATCCGGGGGATTTCGCATTCCCAGCCTCTCCTATCACTGAATTTCATGACTATCGGAGTATGTAGGTTTGGTACTAAACCCTCTGCGATTTTCCACGTGCATATTATTAGGTAACCTTCTCTTCTACGTTCCAGTGAGTACAGATTCAGTGCTCTTAAACGCTCCCAATAGTGTAGATGTTTATCGAACTTATATGCGAAGTGAAATTTCTTTGTACACTCTCTACGTCATTTATTTCACCTGCTTTGTATGGGGATGTTAATACGCTACAGTATTCAAGCCGCGGTAGCACTAGAGATTTGAAGAGCGTTATCATAGGCAATTCACCGCGTGTTTTAAAAGTACGCAGAATCCAACCCGTTAGACGTTTCGCAGCCGCCACTTTGACCTGGTTATGTACTTTGAAACCCATATTTTCAGACATTAATACCCCAAGGTCTTTCACACTGTCTTTCCGTTCTATTATGTGGTTAGATTCTGTTAAGTAATTTGTAATTTCTTTAACACCATTATTATCTCCGTACCGTATTAACCCGTGGAGCCCCGGCTAGTTTTGTAATGTTTGCGCACCAGAACCCGGCCGGTTTTCAAAAAATGGTTTTATTCCAGAAACAATAGCGAATGGGTTAGGAATGAAGGAAAAACCACGAAAAACCGCTCAAAAAGCTTAACAAATGGTCCTACAGAGCCCCCGAAAACGGATTTTACAAGAGTAAAAAATTGAAGGCAATTATCCCAAAAAAACAGGTTATTGCGCGCTTGCGCGCACGTATGTGGACTTTGAGAGTTTTCAACCATCGGCACGGTTGCGTGGGATACGTACACAGTTCCCATACAAATCTGAGCCCTCTTGAGTGGCTACACCTGAGGTTACGGTCGGCGCAATTAGGGTGACGCGTCAGGCGCGTCTCTGGGGCTGTGCATACATCGTCGACGCATCAGACGCGTCGCTGGGGCTGTTCGGGTTAATTGGAATTTTTCCTCATTGAATTGCATGTTGTTTTCCCTGGTCCACTGGAACACTACATTCATGTCTTCCTGCAGTCGGCCCGTGTCCTCTTGTGTGTTTACTATCTTGCTTAATTTTGTGTCATCAGCAAAAGACGACACCATACTGTGTCTGGTGTTGGTATCTATGTCACAAATTAGTATGAGGAACAGAAGGGGCGCTAGCACTGTTCCTTGGGGCACTGAGCTTTTGACATCCGAAGGCTCAGAAGTGACTTGGTTTACTGCTACCGATTGTTTTCGGTTTACGAGGAAATTGTATATCCACCGTCCGATTTTCCCAGTTATACCTTTTGCTTTCAGTTTGTGGGCTATTATACCATGGTCACATTTATCAAATGCCTTAGCAAAATTGGTGTAAATGACATCCACGTTTTTCTTTTCTTCTAGCGCTTTAAGAATTTTGTCATAGTGTTCCAAAAGTTGTGAGAGACATGATCTTCCCGCTCTGAACCCATGTTGACCGGTGTTGTGTAGTACATTTGTCTCCATGAATGTTGAAATTTTGCTTCGCAGGACTCGCTCGAAAACTTTAATGATGTGAGAGGTTAGAGCTACCGGGCGGTAGTTTTTTGGTAGTGCTTTACTCCCTCCTTTATGCAGTGGGGCAATTATTGCGTTTTTCAAGCTATCTGGTATGTCACCAGTGTCTAGACTCCTTCTCCACATTATAGCCAGGGGTTTTGAGAGGTTTTCCTTACATTTTTTCATTAGGATCGAATTCCAAGAGTCCGGGCCTGGTGCCGAGTGGGATGGCATGTTGGAAATGACCTCTTCTATGTCTTTTGGACCGAAATCAATATCCAGCATCTGAGGGGTTTCCGTGGGGGAGGTTTCCATGAAAAATATATTTTGGTCTCTGATGACTTTTGTTTCATCAGGCTCACTGAATGCCATTTCATACTACCTGCTTAAGAGTTCGCTCATTTCCTTTTTGTCCCTGTGAAAGAGCCGTCCCCTTTGCTCAGTGGGCCTATGTTTGATGTTGTTTTAGCCTTTTGTTTGGCGTATGAAAAGAAGTATTTGGAATTTTCCTTTATACCTGCAATAGCTTTCCTCTCCTCTTCCATATGTTGTAGTTCATATGATATTCTTAGCCTTTGTTCAATTTCCACAATTTCTCTATCTATTTCGACCTTTTGCCTATCCTGTAGATTTTGATGTGTGCGTCTTTGTGTGAGTAATTTTCTTCTTCTGTACAGCCTCCTCCTTTCCCGATCTTGTTTGCTTCTTCGTTTTGTTTGTCTTGCAGGTATATGGTGGCTACAGATTTGGGTCATGGTTTCTGTTATTAAGACTAGACATTCTGCTGGTGTCAGGTTATCCATTAAATCTTCCCAGTCTATTTCCTCCATTTCTTGATTTACCTCTTCCCACCTAATGTTTTTGTTATTGAAGTTAAATTTACTGAAGGGGCCGGTTTTTGTTCTCGATTCTGAGGTTGTCTGTACACTTTCTAAGGTTGTTTTGATCTCAATTAATTTATGATCTGAGTATGTTGTGTCCGATATGTTAATGCTGTGTACTAGAGAGTCGTTGTTAGTGAAGACCAGGTCTAAGATATTGTTTTCCCGTGTGGGTTCAGCAATATGTTGGGTAAGACTAAAAAAATCACAAAGTTCAAAATGCTCTCTCGTATTAGTATTTGCTTCTCCAGTGTTATTTGCCACTAACTGATTTTCTAGTTGTCTCCATTTAATGTTTGGTAGGTTAAAGTCTCCTGGCCATATAATATTTGGTGTTGGGTTCCCCAGGGTTTCCACTTCTGATTTTATTTTGTGAGCTGGGTTTTGAATTCTTCTCGGGATGAGTCTGGAGGCCTGTATGTAACAATAACTGCTAAATTTAGGGATTGTTTTAACTCCAAGTATTTCCACCACTTCATTACTGTTATTTAGGAATTCAGTACATATCAGTGAGTCATGTATGTACAAGGCTACACCTCCATGTGATCTATGCGTTCTGTCCGCCCTATGTAGGTTGTAACCAGGAATCCATACCTCACTATCTTCCTGATCTTTAATGTGAGTTTCTGTGAGAGCCGCAAATATAGCGTTTCCTTCTTCTAGCAGGCCCCTAATAAATGGTACTTTGTTCGTGGTTCTATTTTTTAGGCCTTGGATATTTGCAAACAAGATTGGGGAGGGATTGTTTGGAGTACTATGTGTACCTAATAGTCTTCGGGATGAATTGGCCACTCTTGGGAGGCCAGGAGGTGCTCGAGGTGTTCTATGTGCTCTTCCATCTCCCTCAGTCTCTTCATCTTCATCTGCCCTTTCCCTCCTTGCCTTTTTCCTCTGTCTCGTCCTCGCATAGCTAGAGAGATTTTTGGGCTACCATTCATGTTAGGTCTAGCATATCTCCAAGTCCCTCTAATATGAAAAGCTGGGCATTTCATATTGTAGCAGGTCTTGTTCTTAAGTGATGTCTTGCAAAGGGATGGGTGGTGGTATTTGCAGGTTTCACCAAATCTACATTTTCCATGACTGGTTATGTTGTTGCAAATTTTGGGATGAGCAAATCTACATGAATTCCCATTATATTCGCCCTTTTGACCAAAGTAGCACCTTCTTTCCAGATAATATCTGCACACTGGTGTAGACAACCCCAGTAGGTGGGGCTGGGGCTGCAAGGGGTTATGTGGTGAGCTAAGTGTGGTTGTGGGTGATAGTAGGCTTGGTGTATGGGTGGGTGAGGCCTGCAGGGGGGTGGAGTTACGGGTCGGTTGTAGGTGGGCAGGTGGCAGTGGTGAGGGGGGAGACGATGTGGAAGGGGAGCCTGATATGGGGGCTTGTTGCATCCTACGTTCATCCTGCAATTGTATTTGATCAACAGCAGTAGGGTGGTAATGACCATAGATGGGATTAATGTGGGTGTTTTCTGGGTCTGGGGAGGTGTGGGGAGATGTGCGGCAGGGTTTGTGTATATGTAGGGTGCGAAAGGTTGTTGTTCGGCAGGCGATGTGTGTTGATGTGCAGGAGGCAATGTGGGCATTATCATGGGAAGGTGTGCGTGTGTGGGTTGTGATATTTGTATGGGCCCTGTATAGTTCCCCATTTTCTGTGAAAGGTAACTATGTCTTGGCAATATTTCAGTCTATCTTGTACTTCTGTATTTTCTACAGTCTGTATGACTTGCCATGTGATATCGAAACAACTATCGCAGAAATGGAGGTTCTTCCCTCTTGTATTGTACGCCTCATTTATTGGTGTCAATCCTATGCAAATCCAGTGGTATGGTTGCTTGCATATCTGACATGCGGTGCCTTCATGCATGTGTATATTCATCTTACAACTCGTACAGTTGTCTCTGGTAAACATTTTTGTTTGTTTTTTTGTTTTTGTTTTTGTTTTTCCACCCGCCCTTACATGGAGGAGAGAGAGAGAGAGAGAGAGGGGGGGGGGGGGGGCTTGGAGGACAAGGAGGTGTTTGTTACGCGGTTTGTGGGGAGTGTGGGGGGGGGGGGGGTGCCACTCGTTCACCCTCGTTATGTTTAAACTTTAAGTAACTTTTAGTAACACTTTCAATAATTATCTTATGAAACAGAATTCTCACTGGCACTCTAGGAAAATAACGAACTTTCCAGGCTACCTACAGTATATATAGTATCTATTTTAATTTTCATATTTTACCTATCAACTTGATTCAACACTGCTCAGGTTCGAATTTTCACCACATTTGAGAGAGAGAGAGAGAGAGGGGGGGGGGGGGGGGGGGTTGGAGGACACTTTCAATAATTATCTTATGAAACAGAATTCTCACTGCCCTAACCACTTTTCCCGTTTTTGTTCGACTGTTTAACGGAATATACGGCACTCTAGGAAAATAACGAACTTTCCAGGCTACCTATACCTGTATAATATAGTATCTATTTTAATTTTCATATTTTACCTATCAACTTGATTCAACACTGCTCAGGTTCGAATTTTCACCACATTTGGTTGCGTGGCAGATCTTTCTCTCCAATAACGTCACTACTAACCTGCGATATGGTCGAGAAATAATCTGCACTGATTAATTGTTTAAATATTGTTTTTCTCTGTTTGCTATTATTTACGATATTTGTTTTGTCGGTACCCTTTCCTGTCGAGTATAAGTTTCGCTTTTGGTAAAATCGTATAGGGGGAGGGGAGGGGACGTGTCCAGGAGAGCAAGGGGATATGTGTTTATGGTCTTTGCGGTCACTGAGGGTATTTTGTTTACAGCATACGTCCTGTTCCCAAGCTAAAAGTTAAAAGTTCCCCTGACTTTAATTCTCTGTATTATACTTTCCTAGTTTATTTACGTGATATACGATGTTCACTATCACTTTTAACTTAGGCTTCCTATTTTCCCATAGCCCTGTTTGATTTCATAGGACTATATAGCTAACACTTTGCTTTTGGGACGTAACGGTTTTTTCTTTCCCTTCTTCTTTCCACCCGCCTTATGGGCCTGCCCTAGGCCTGTCCTAGACCAGCGCCGTGGCACTGCTGTAGGAGTTCACGGATTTTTTTCTCCAAAACGCGTATATTCTCCAGATATTGTATCAATCGGTTCGATTTTGCACTTCACAGAACCGCGACACTACGTTTGTTTTTGTGTGTGATTTTTTGGAAGATTAATCACCAGTATCACGCGGGATAGTCGAAAAATCCCGGACCGCGACGGATGTGACCCTCCTCTCTGACTGACTCTATGACACACACGCAAAAACAGACAGACAGACACACACACATACAGACAGACAGACATAGACACACACACACACACACACACACACACACACACACACACACACAGACACAGACATACATACAGATAATCCTACACATGAGATTCGGCACATCAAAGCCACATAGATCGCTCAACCTATCCAGTAAATGGAACGTATAGTTATGGTGGACAGATGATGCTACACCGGGAGCAACTATTTTTATTCATATTTTTTTCTCATACAAATTATAGGAAATGGGTAGTTTTTCTGTGTTTTCCTAATTTTTAGCCCCATTAGATTGCAGATTTTAAGGGGTTTGCTCCATTAGTTTGGCGATTTTCAGACCTTTCGTTCCATTTCTTTGTCAATATTAAGACTTTTGGTGTTATTTAAGTGTCAATTTTTTCCTGGGCAGCGATAGTGAGCCTGTAATTTAAGAGGATACTCTATCTAAAAATGTACAATATATCTTGAAGGAGGGTCTTGGGCGGGTTTTTTTATAAACTTAGTTCATGTCTGGGGAGGAAACTATAACAAATTAGTGAAAAGATACACAAATTAGCAAATACATACGCCCATCCCCCTCTTAACTCTTTCGTAATCTACGGTATATATCAGGCCTCACGTGGTTCATAGTTTGGACAATCTCACTACAAAATGTCTGTGCAAGATATGAATAATTCCTACGGTTATCACTCCCGTTAGAGGCTGCCAATCAAAAAGCTATGCACATTTAAATTGCAGAGAGACCGTAAAACCCAATTAACCGATCTTCATACCCATAACAGCCGCATTAATTTCCACATCATATTACTTCTATTACACTTCAACTCTTCTATGACTCAAGAATCTTAAGAATTTTAACTGTGTTGGTGGTGTAATGGTTTAAATGCTTATGTTCTGGGTGTGGTGTCCCGAGTTCGAATACCGGGAGGACTGTATGTTTTCATTAGTTTATTCAAGTACATTGGGGTTTGTAATTGATGATTAATGTTAACCCACTCACATTCTTGACGCAATTTTGAGCCTATTGGGAATACTTTAAAGCCTTTGTTACCATCAGGGGTATTTAGAAACCTTTAGTTTAGTTACTTCAACATCTGCAGTTGTCTTTGAGTTAGCTGTGGGCAGAAAACTAATTTTGGAGAGGTAATTATATGACTGAGAGAACTCTATTTCTTATTGCTAATCTGGCAACCTCTGCGTCATAAAAACGTGAAAGGGTTAAACACATGATGTTACTTATATATATACTGTATATAATTATTATTTAATGATTTCAGTATGTATATGTGTGAGAGAGAGAGCGAGCGAGAGCGAAGGAGAATAAACCAAGGTAGTAAGAGAGGGCTTAGGAAGTGATACCAGCAGGAAAGGGAAGAGATCTGAGTGTAAGCCAGATGATAGACTTGTTGTTTATCTTGCAGTAAAACCAACAAGCAACAACAGGCCAGGCAACGACTGGCTAACATTAACTTTTGAAATTACACCAAGAAAGTCCAGGATATTCTTAATAAACAAAACAACAAATGAAATTATCCAAATTTTTCCTGGATAAGACAACCAACAGAGCAAATAATGAAACACCCATAAGGAGTGTTGGAGGTATACCGTAGTAATGGAGAAGACTGCAGGAGTTGTAAAAGATACTTGAGAAGATACACCTGAAGGTGGAGGTAATAGCTAGGGTCCAGCATCCATGCAGATATATCAGCCAGAGTGGTCAGATCGATCCCTGAGAGGAATATAATATGATGAAAGATGTATTGGCTGTGAGGGGATATGTGTGGAGGACTGTGTGTGTGGGAGTGGGGGGGGGGGGGGGATGGAGATCTGTGTGGGGGTGGGTGTATGTGTGTGTGTGTTGAGTGTGTGTGTGTGTGTTTGTGTGTGTGTGTGTGTATGTGTGTGTGTGTTTGTGAGAAAGAGAGTGAGAGCTAAAAAGGCCAAAGCTTCAATAATTGCAATCACAGAAACCTGGCTGGATTCAAGTATAAACGATGGTGAAATAAACATTCAAGGTTTCAACATGGTTCGGAATGATCGCAATAGGCAAGGGGGAGGAGTATGTCTGTATGTAGAAAACAACCTCACACACACAACTAGGACCGACCTCCATGTAGAAAATCACGAAGCTCTGTGGATCGACCTACAGTACACCTGCCGAGGACAAGACCCATCACAATTGGGGTGTGCTATAGGCCACCAGACGACACACAATTCTTGACCAAATTTGAACGAACTTTGTCATCGCTAGACCCTCGGAATGAATCCATTATACTAGGGGATTTTAACCTGTGTTACAAACAACGAAATAATAGGCTTGTACGAGAATATAGGCACATACTGACAATGCACAATCACAAACAACTCATCACAACCCCCACACGTATCTCTGAGAACACTGCCACAATATTAGACCACATAAACTGTAACAGAGAGGACAAAATATCCCAATCAGGGGTTATACAGACTGGGATAAGTGATCACTTCGTCACATATTGCACACGGAAAACCACAAATATTACCCTAGAAAATCACAAGGTTATCAAAACAAGGTCACTCAGAAACTAAAACAAAGAAACATTTCTGGACATTTTATGGAATACAGACTGGTCTCCAGTGTTTGGAAGTACATACGTTAATGACGCATGGGTTGGCTTCAGAACCATCATCATAAACATCCTAGACGAAATAGCTCCTCTGAAAGACATACCGTACGAATTAAAGCAAGGTCAGACCCATGGATCAACAATGACATACTACACCATCTGGAACACAGTGACAATCTGTTAAAAAGGCTAGTGAAACATAGACAGGATCAAGGTCTGAAACATGAGTTCAACAGGGCCAGGAATAAATTAAGTAGAAAAATCAAATCAGCGAAAACTAAACAATTTCCACAATAAGGCAGAGGAATATCAGAATAACCCAAAAAAATATGGATGCACCTAAAAACAACAGGCTACAGCAATAAGGCAAGGGATTCGTCTAACACTAATATTGCTCTCAACATTAATGATCAGGTTTGCCACGATAAACAACAAATCTCAACCTACTTCAACAACTTCTTCACCTCCATAGCAAATACATTTGCACAGAATCTACCGCAACCTCTCATTAAATACACGACAACAAGGGCCACCTTTCGAAATTTCTACAGAGATAAAGGCATACACCCGAACACATTTGGATTGCAAAATATTACACCAAAATACACTTTTGACGAGCTCTCTAACCTAAATGTACATAAAAGCACAGGACCAGAACAAATTCCTGCCAAATTTCTACGAGATGGAGCCATTGGTATAGCAGGTCCCCTAACCCACATCATCAACCTGTCAATTAACACCAACACTGTACCTGCTAAACTGAAGGAAGCTATTGTAACCCCTCTATTCAAGAAAGGAAATAAACTAGAAGTTGGCAACTACAGACCAGTTAGCATATTATGTATTGTATCTAAAATCCTTGAAAGAGCGGTATACACCCAAATTGAACACTACCTCAAAGAAAATGACCTATTTTATAAGTTACAATCAGGTTTCAGATGCATGTACTCGACTGACTCCTGTCTCATCCATTTAACAGATCACATTCGTAAAGAAATGTCTAAAGGTAACTACACCGGTATGGTTCTTCTTGATCTACAAAAAGCGTTTGACACAGTAGACCATGATATCCTATGTAATAAACTACAAGCAATGGGCATTGGGTCTGAGAACTGGTTTAAATCTTATTTTAGTGGTAGAACACAAAGAGTCAAAATTGATTATAATATATCTGATCCTATGCCAATTAACTGTGGGGTCCCGCAGGGAAGCATCCTTGGTCCCTTACTCTTTCTCTGTTATGTGAACGACATGGAACTGAGCGTCTCGTGTAAATTTTTACTGTATGCTGACGACAGCGTGCTTCTGGTTTCAGGAAAAGACCCAATAAGTATTGCCTGGGCAAGACGGAAGCCATCTTATATGGGACAAAACGTAAACTGAAAGACATTGTGGGGTTCTCGGTCAACTGTAATGATATTCCTATAACAACAGTGTCACAAGTTATATATCTCGATCTAAAACTAGACTCGAGTTTGTCTGGTGAAACAAATTTGGAATCTATCCTGTGTAAGTGTAGAGCACGTATACAATACCTGTATAGACAGGTGGGATGCTTGCCAGCGGCGACCAAAAAGACCCTTTGCCAAGCACTTGTTCAATGTCATTTTGACTATTCTGTGTCATCCTGGTACTCTGCATCATCTAAATCAGCACAGCACAAACTTCAGGTCACTCAAAATAAAATGGTTAGGTTAATGCTGAACCTAGGACCCAGATCACATGTTGGCCAGGAACAACTTCAGTCACTAGGTATGCTCAATGTCTCTGACAGTGCCAAACAAATCAGGCTCACTAATGCCTTCAAAATTGTCAATGACAGAGCTCCGGAGTATCTTAAGAGTGATTTTGTTAAAGCAAATGAGAGGAGTGGACATAATACAAGAAACAAGATGTTTAATTTTAAGGTCCCGAGAATCCAAGGACCGGGTAAGCAAACATTCTTCTTCACTGCCATGAAAGACTGGAACGACCTACTCCAGTCAGTCCGTGAAAAGAGAACACTGTATTCCTTCAGACGTAGCCTGAAGGAACACCTGAACCGGACAGCTGCGAGAAGGGAGCACCAAGCTTATGTCTACTACTAAATACGACATAAGAGATAGGGAAACCAAACTGAAATGATTACTGATTACGGATTACTGATATTTACCATAGAATATAAGGTATCTTAAAATAACCCCCTAGAAATACTTACTCTAAAGTATCTATTTCTTTTATCCTCCACTTTTCCCCAGCTAACCTAATCCCACAAGGACCCCAATGGAAATACGCCTAACGGCCTTATTGGGCTGTCCTTAGTTGGAATTATGCAAAGCTGGTACATGTAATATTTGTAACATACTATGTGGTACCAACTCTGTAAATTGCTAGCTGAACAAATATTATTATTATTATTATTATTATTATTATTATTATTACTTTTTTAGCCTAGCATAAACAAAAAAACGGTATAGCCTAGGCCTACAAGCTAGATAATCGAGTGAATTGCCTCGGCATATAAAGGCGATTCATTCACGGCCTCCCCCTCTCAGGGATTACGCATGGCAATTAGATAGATAGAGATTTAATCATAGTATGGTAGGGTAGATCATTTAGTTTTCTATCAAACGTTAAGCAATTGTATTCAGCTGATGAAATTAAACTCTGGGCAAGAGTATATTTATAGGCTAAGTAAAACTTTTCGAGAAACGCATACACATACGGTTGGTAGTTTGTGTACTAGGCTATTCTATCTATCTATATGCTCAGGCCCAATCCCCATTTTGGGGGTAGCCGACTCAAGACAGAGCAAGAACAGGGAAAACACAAAAACAACATAAAACAAAAAATATACACAGATAAAAAACACAAACTCTCACACATCCAGGTCACCCAGGAGAAGACCCAGAGACCAGGGTTACCAAGGTCGCTCCAGCACTCCCCCGGCCCCTGACCACCAGGAGAGGTTCCGATCTCGGCAGGCAGACATGCAGCGGAGCCTAGGTTCCTCCTAGATATTTAAAACACTAGGCTACTTTTGTTAAAGCTGGACGTGTTTACTCAGTTTAAGAAAGAGCTCTCGTATTCCCGGTATTAGCCTATATCTTATTACAAATGTAAATGTGCATAAAATATTCGCAACAAGGCTCAACAACTAAGAGTTTCTTACCAGTTACGACATTCCACAGCAAGAAATACACCACATCACACTGCTTATTGTCCATGTTACATATTTCCTGGTGATAATACCGAGCATTTCCACAGCCCATCACGGTTAATAAGGTTGTGGTAATAATTGAGGTATGGATTAATGTGTGTGGAGCTGGAAATAAGCAAAACCATTCCACGAAAATACAACCTGGCTGCCCTCCCAGAAGCACTCAAGGCGTTTCCCGCCAAAAAGTCATGTGACTCACAGCTCGTTTATATCACCACACATACAGTATAGTTTATTGATTCCACAATGCTTTTATTTTGTCAAAATGAATTCCAATGATTTATAAAGAAGAAGGTTCATGAAATATAACCGGAAAAAGATGCTTGAAAAGTGTCATATATACAGTAAATGAAGGTAATAGAAGTATCCGGCAACTCTAGTGATTAATGATTGCCTCGTTTTCTAGATACATTGCAAGGGTAAAAATTGAGTTTTACCATTATATAAAACTAAATTCAGTATTTAGTTAACTTAATTTATATCAGTGTATAGGCTGCTACAGTTCATAAAGAACAAATATGGTATGTAGTCAATATTCCTTTAGTTATTAAATGCCATGGTTTTACACTCTATGCCTGTAATTTAAAATACAGATATTATCTGTATTTTAAGTTTATTGTGAATTTTCTGTTGATAAATACAGAGACAAACAAGTAAAAATACAGATATTGTTTACAGTGTATGTGACGATTTTGTCCTGGTGAGCGATAGCGACCCTGTAATTTACGAGGAACAGACCTTCGACAGAGACATTATTCAACTATTTTTTTTTTTTACAAATATATCTTTAAGTGGGGTTATGAGGGTGTTTCTATATTTTTAAAGCGCACTCTACACTCTCCGTCATAATACTATACTGCAACACCTACTGTTAATGTCCTCTGTACCAGCGACGTCTTTTTCATTGTATTCTAGCTATATTTAGACGATTTTGTGCCGCTAAGGAAGGATGTGTGGTAGTAAAAATGGATCATTAAGATTGCTCGAAGGCTGTTAATTGCTGGAGGTCCTTCTTAAACTGAATACTATCATCTATTAGTAGCCAGTATAAAATGCAAAAGACGAAACTGGTACTGAACGGGTTAAGGGGGGATGGGCGTCTTTGTTTAGCCTACTCATATGTACTGTACAGTATATCTTTTTACTTTTTTAATTCTTTTGTAGTTTCCTCCGTAGACCTCCTTCAAAATTATAACAACACCTGCCCAAGACCCTCCTTCAAGATAAATTTGTAAATTTTTCGATAGAAAAATTTCCTGGCCGAAGGTCGGTTCCTCTTAAATTACAGGCACGCTATCGCTCGACAGGAAAAAATCGACACCTAATTGACACGAAAAGTCTTAATATTGACAAAGAAATGGGGCGAAAGGTCTTAAATCGCCAAACGTGATAAGATCTGAAAAAACTAATGGGGCTAAACACGAGGGAGAAAGCGGTCCAGAAAAACGACCCATCTCCCCTTAATCTCCCTCAGACATATTATGTTCCAGTAAGTCCGAGGAGGCGGGAGCCCCAGGATCATTGCCACTGCCTCGCACTACACTCACAACAACACTGCGGCCGCTAGAATTATCGCAGGAGGCTGAAGTTGCCACCAACGGTTTTATCGTATGGTAACTTATCGGACTTACTGAGCTCATATGACGCAAAATCGCCTCATAAACTTATTGGAGAGGTATAGATGACGCGATCGCGTCATATAAGTTTTTGGTGGACTTATTCATTTGACGCGATCGCGTCATATATGTCTGAGGGAGTTAACAAGGATGATCTCCTTAACCCGTACAGCCCCAGCGACGCGTCTGACGCGTCGGCGATGTATGTAACGCACAGCCCCAGAGACGCGCCTGACGCGTCACCCTAATTGCGCCGACCGTAACCTCAGGTGTAGCCACTCAAGAGGGCTCAGATTTGTATGGGAACTGTGTACGTATCCCACGCAACCGTGCCGATGGTTGAAAACTCTCAAACTCCACGTGCGTGCGCGCGAGCGCGCAATAACCTGTTTTTTGTGGATAATTGCCTTCAATTTTTTACTCTTGTAAAATCCGTTTTCGGGGTCTCTGTAGGACCATTTTTTAAGCTTTTTGAGCGGTTTTTCATGGTTTTTCCTTCATTCCTAACCCATTCGCTATTGTTTCTGGAATAAAACCATTTTTTGAAAACCGGCCGGGTTCTGGTGCGCAAACATTACAAAACTAGCCGGGGCTCCACGGGATAATGAAGCTAATAACCTTGTACGGCACCTATAACGCCATCATCGTCATTCCGCTTTAAACCATTGTTTGGACACTTACTTGATCCTCAGTGTTTTGGAGGACAAGCAGCCTAGAAGGGTCACTAGACCTGTTGTAACTTTATTTCCTTTGTACTCCTTTGTACTTTGTACGCTCTATGACCCACGCATTATATCTGGCCTAAAGGCAAAGGCTGCTAAAATACCCGTTCATGTCAAACAGTAGTAGGATATATATGTCTAAAGCCTCTTAGAACAGCATTATAATGTAATCCCTCAGTCAATCAGTGTTAATGGTTTCTCGCCCACGCCAATATAACTATAAATATAGAGGCATTATACTTTTAGTTGTCAATTTGATAACCTTTCGTGCCATTTACGTGTCGATTTTTTCTGGCGAACGATAACGAGCCTGAAATTTTAAGAGGAACCGGCCTTCGGCCAGGACATTTTTCAACCGAAAAATTTACAAATTAATCTTCAAGGAGGGTCTAGTACTCTAGGGGGTGTTTTTTTTATGCTTGATGGAGGTCTATCGAAGAAACTAAAGATGATATGAATAACTGAATATATAGGGCCAAAAAACAGCCAGTATCCCCTTAACCCGTACAGCCCCAGCGACGCATCTGACGCGTCGGCGATGTATGTAACGCACAGCCCCAGAGACGCGTCTGACGCGTCACCCTAATTACGCCGACCGTAACCTCAGGTGTAGCCACTCAAGAGGGCTCAGATTTGTATGGGAACTGTGTACGTATCCCACGCAACCGTGCCGATGGTTGAAAACTCTCAAAGTCCACGTGCGTGCGCGTGAGCGCGCAATAACCTGTTTTTTTGGGGTATTTGCCTTCAATTTTTTACTCTTCTAAAATACGTTTTCGGGGGCTCTGTAGAACCATTCTTTAAGCTATTTGAGCGTTTTTTCGTGGTTTTTCCTTCATTCCTAACCCATTCGCTATTGTTTCTGGAATAATACCTTTTTTTGAAAACCGGCCGGGTTCTGGTGAACAAACATTACAAAACTAGCCGGGGCTCCACGGGTTAATAGTTTTTCACCCATGCCAATGTAACTTTATCAATAGAGAGGCATTATACTCTCCAGGACAACTTGCACATTTATTATAGTAGCATTGCTAATGTTGAAATATATTCGTGAAAGTTTAATCAAACAGGAAGCACTTTTACGAATGGTTACTACTGTCATATTTATCATAATTTATAAATATTCTTGTTTACATAATTCAGTTAATTATATTGTTTCTAAACTGATCATGTCTTGCAGAGATTTATCAAGGGCATTTCTTAACACATGACAATAATTTCTCCATTTAGTTTCTTATAATCATTATTAGTTAGTTGCATGTCCGTGTGTGATATCAGGAACCCACGGTATTTGTTGCACACACTGAAACCGATATATTACACTGATACCTTGGTGGAAAAGCTAAGATTAGTTAGCCTTAGAAATTTGCCTTGCGTTACTTTTTGCTTCCATTTGTCTGTATTAGTTCAAAGTCACAGTCTTGTATTAATTTCGATAAAAGCATATTAGTACTTTTTTTTGTTTTTTTTTGTATATTATTAGTGTTCTTTTCAATTATTGATGTGTGTGTATAGCTCTCTCTCGCTCTCTCGTCTCTTTCTCACTCGTCTCTCTCTCCCTCCCTCCCCCCCCCTCTCTCTCTCTCTCTCTCTCTCTCTCTCTCTCTCTCTCTCTCTCTCTCTCTCTCTCTCTCTCTAGATGCTGTATTATCCTTGCATCATTCATTACATTCCTCTTCACTCCTGCCCCTCTCGTCTCTCTTGGTTCTCTTGTGAGTCTAGTGTTTCTCTTACATCTATCTTTTGTCAACGTGTATCTATTTGACTATTTTATGAATATATATATATATATATATATATATATATATATATATATATATATATATATATATATATATATATACAGTATATATATATATATATCTCACACATACGCGTGAGCTAATACATTTTTTAATACTCCCAGCCGAACCTTTGACATTCAGAACGAGTGTCCAAGCTTTTAATCCACTACATCACTTGTAGTGGATTAAAGGCTTGGGCACTCGTTCTGATTGTCTGAAGTTCGATCCCAGCTGAGAGTATCTAAAAAAAAATAAAAAAAAAATATATAATTATATATATATATATATATATATATATATATATATATATATATATATATATATATATTCACTACCTGGCCATCTTTCTTTAACATTCTATCTTTTCATCGCCCCTTTCTTTTTCAGTTTTCATATTTCTCCCCTCCTGGTCTTTCACACATGGCTCTTACAACATTCTTACCACTCTCGCTATCACCTCTTAATCTTTCATCTTTATTCGAAAAAAAGAGCAAAATGTGTATAATACTTCCCAGCATCTGTTTGTTGCCTTTTTTGTTGTATACACAATCATAATTACACAATTTATATGATAGTTTTGAACAAATTAACCCTTTGGCTGCGGGCTGTTTTGGGCTATTTAGGGCATATTCAGGCACTCCTGAATGATAAATCAAGCCTCTGCATTAAATGAAGTGTATTCTGCCGAAAACTAGGCGAAAATAGGTTCAAAATTACACCAGAACGGACCGTGTATGAGGTCTGGTACACTCGCAGTGGTCACAGTGAAACGCGGGAACTCCGCTATTATGTAACACTCGCTCGCTTGGCTACACTGATGAGAGAGACAGAGAGAGACTCGCCCGAGACACAGCCCAGCTCAGTGAGCTGCTCGGTGCTCTGAGGGTCGGAGGTGGGCCCCTCACTCTCCCACCCACTGACACTCAATTTTTTTGTTTTTTACAGGCTTTTAACCCTTAAAAAGCGGCTCACCACTTAAGTCGAGTTAAATAAAGCTGGACTATGTGGCGGCGCTCGACATAACTCGAGTGGCAATTTCAGCACGTAATGTGGCTGAGAGAGAGAGACAAGTGGTGGCAGGAGACTAGCGAGCGTATGACTGTTCCAGACCACCGCGGCGAACCTACTGACACAAATCTCAGCTCCCTCCTCCCTCTCTCACTCGCTACATACTCAATTATGTACCGAAAGTACCGAATTACCTGCTTTTTGCACTCGCGTTGCACGGTTATTGCAAGAAAACTATCCATCATACAAGGATCGTTATGGTGTCAATCGAAAGCTCTGTTTATGCCCTTTCAGGGATAGATACTTGTTTTACGTTCTGGGTCTTATTTAGGCATGAAAATGATCACGTAAACAGCCCTATTTTGGCTAAAAACACCCCGCTGGGCGGTACACATAAATAAACCGCATAGGCCGCTCGTAAGGTGTTAAAGCCTGGAAATTGCTGTAACTTGCCAAAACATTCCAGAACGTCACCCGCAGCGAAAGGGTTAAAGGTGCTATTAGAACTACGCTGGTTCCCCTCCCACGACCACTGAGCATGGTAATTTTGGATAGAGTTTCTAATACTTAAGGGGGAGGTAGTCGCTTTTTCTGGACACCCTTCTCCCTCATGCTTATTATATTAGTTTTGAGATTTTAAGACGTTTGTTTCATTAGTTTGTCGATTTTAAGACTTTTCGCCCCATTTCTTTGTCAACATTAAGACGTTTCACGGCATATTGTTGTCGATTTTTTCATGGCGAGCGATAGCGAGCCTGTTATTTTAGAAGGACCTCTTTTTTGTCGAAAAATGTACAAATATATTTTGAATGGGGGTCTAGGGGGTGTTATTTTAAGCTTGATGGAGGTCCAGCGAAGAAACGTTAACATAAATGTATTAATAAATACATAGACCAAAACACTTCACTTGCTTGACATAGATGACCCACACTTTGTGGTCGGGCAAGAGGACGTGGCCCTTGCTCCTATCCTCACATCCGACAGTACACGTTTATGACAGAGTAAAAACTGGTTGGGTCAAACCGAAATTATTAATCTTTTCATATACCATACTGTATATATATTTTCTTTTTACAGGGGTAATGCCAGCCACAATAGTACACAATGCAGGAACTAGGAGAAAGAACAGATGTGAGTGAGTGTGCATGCGGTGCGTGTAGGCGGTTGTGTGTGTGTTTTTTTTCTTTTTTTCTATGTGAGTGAGGGAGACAAAATGCAGAACTGCCTATGACGAGTGCCTCCCCCAGAGTTGAAAGGGTGACAGGGCCAAAATCAAGGGACGTTCGAGCCATGCCTTGACACACAGAGTTTGAAGCAATTTTAGTCATAGGATGAGGGAAAGACTGATTCTGGGAGAGAGTTCCAGACCTTAACTGTTGAATCGAAGAAAGATTGAGAATAAAGTTTCACTCTTGGGTTGGAGAGTTACACAGAGTAATATATATTCTCTCACGTCCACACTTATATTCACACATGAAACAAACTACCTAGAGTGACAAACTGTCATGTCGTTACAATTAAACCATGTAATATTATAAGGATATAATCTTTCCATTCACAAATTCATTGAACTATACTTTATTTGTCAGCTCAGAATAACTACGGTTTCATTTATCGTACAATTGTATGCTCAATGTGTGGTTGCAATAATGGAGAGAGGTTTAATTGATTAAGGGGGAGGTAGTCGCTTTTTCTGGACCTCCTTCTCCCTCATGTTTGTCATATTAGTTTAGTTCATTAGTTTGGTTATTCTGAGACCTTTCGCCCCACTTCTCTGTCAATAATAAGACCTGCGTGCTATTTAGGTGTTTGATTTGTTCCTGGTGAGCGATAGCGAGCCAGTAATTTTAGAAGGAACCGGCCTTCGCCCGAAACTTTTGTCTATCGAAACATTTACAAATTTACCTTGAAAGGGGGGCAAGGGGGTGCATTTTAAAGCTTGATGGAAGTCTAGAAAGGAAACTCAAAAATGATTAAATTAATAAATACATAGACCAAACACCAAGCACCCAGCCCCTTAATGATGGTGGATTCATTGATAGATAGTGTGGTGGTGATGTGAGCAACTGATGGTTTGCGTTATTGGGATTTTTGTTGTTTTTTTTGTTTTTGGTCTGTCTACAGTCGGCCACCCCCAGAAAAAAATGAGAAGTGAAGAATGGGCCTGAGTAAATACATACAAACATAGAGACCAAAGACAAAGCTGAATGTAACAAGTGTCTCCCCAAAAATTGAATGAGTGAGAGATCCAAATTACCGGTCAAGATTTGTATTTCTTTGTTATGTACAGTATTAGAAAGAAAAGAGTTGTGCTTTATAAAGCTAGTATCACAGCTTTTATATAGTTAACATTCGACGATCAACATTTTTGGACTATATTGCACTGGTATCGGAAACTAAACTGATGGTAGATAAGTTTAGGTCACCAACATAGTATAAATGTTGACCTCATAAGCTGCCAGACCAGTGTTGAGGATAAATGTTGAGTGAAAAAGCGCTCGTGTGATGCCGGCTTTAGTGTAGTGAAATGGATAGGAGGTGGAGGTGTTTGTGAGCTCTCTCTCTCTCTCTCTCTCTCTCTCTCTCTCTCTCTCTCTCTCTCTCTTTCCGTAACCTGATGGTCACTAATTTACATATACTGTATATGCTGCATGCTGTCATAAAAGAAAGGATATAATGTTCATCGTTTATGCATTACCACCACCCCTTGTTTATTTTCACATTATCTTTATATTTTCTTCCCGTTTGATGCATCTTTATTTTTCTACTCAGCATGCACTCTGTTTTACTTTATTATCTTGCAAAGCTTCAACAATAGAAAACAAATACGAGACGAGTAAATCGTAGTATGATAAAGGATTAGGTGAATTGTTGTTGTTGTTGTTGTTGTTGATGTTTTGATGATTCTTGGTGGTGGTGTTGTTGATGTCGATGATGTTGTTGTTTTGTTCTTGTTGATGTTGTTGTTATTGTTGTTGATGTTATTGTTGTTGGTGGTGGTGGTGTTTATGCTGTTATTGTTGATGATATTGGTGGTGGTGGTGTTGTTCATGTTATTAATGTCGTTGATAATGTTGTTTGACGTTGTTGATGTTGTTATTGATGATGTTGATGTTGATGTTTTTGTTGTTGCTGTTGTTGAAAGCTGAGAGTATGTCACAGTAAATAAATAGTTAGCGTCGACCAGCAGCTACAGCGAGGAAGGAGTTTAAACAAGACTTCCAGGAGCAGAAAATTAAGGTGAAATGGGCCGTTTTTCTGGTGCCCCTTCTCCCTCATGCTTAGCCCCATTAGTTTTCATATTTTACTATGTTCGGTCCATTAGTTAGCCGATGTTAAGATTTGTCTCCCCATTTTTTTTTCAATATTAAGACTTTCTGTGTCATTTAGGTGTCGATGTTTTCCTGGCGAGCGATAGCGAACCTGTAATTTAAGAGAAATCGGCCTTCGGCCGGGACATCGAAAAATGGACAAATTTATTTTGAAGGAAGGTCTTGGGCGGATGTTTTTATTAAGCTTAATGGATGTCTAGGGGGGAAACTAAATAAATGATAAAAAGAAACATAAATAAGGAAATAAATGCGCCCAGCTCCCCTTAAACAAGGGCACAGATTTCCAGGAACAGAAAATTAACTTCAAAGATAAACTTGAAACCAGAAAAGTTACGGTCACTGAACTAATCTAACCCTGCAGTATACAGGGGTGATTAAAAAATACGTGTTCATATTTGTATATACCCATTCAGTACTGGTGACGACCTTAACTTTAGTATGGCTGCTGTTAAACGATGATATTCAGCTTTAGAAGAATCTCCAGCTATTTATAAGCTTCAAACTATCTCACTTAACCCTTTTAAAGCTTAATTCATTATTGGATTATAACATTTTAGTTACGGCTGCAAGAACTACTCCCTTCGTTTGATGAACGTTTACCTTTGTGTAGTAAAATTGCAATATGGCTGACGAGCTTGCGATAAAAAAAATAATAATAATACAAAAAAAAAAAAAAAAAAATGAAAGAACACATACGATACCTAAATTTCTCCATCGGGGGATACAGCTTTGCTACCGGTAACCCATCCTTAACACATACAGTACCAGGGAAGTCCCTTTCATCATATTCTGGCAACTGATAGACGATATTATTCAACTTAGGAAGGACCTCTAGCAATAATAAGGCTTATTGCGGGTGCCCAACCCCGAAAAGGGTTGAAATAGGGGAGCTATCCCCCCACCAAAGGCGGCTTTCTAGGGCCTTTCCTAGCTGATGCTGAGAGGATTGGGTTCTAGTCATGTGGTGATGGGCTGGTCTATCAGAGTGAGAACTGAGCGATCTCTGCCATACCCATAGCTTACTCGGACTGTTCCTTTTACTTAAATATTTTCTAGATCTCAAGTGAAGGCGTCTCTTCCGTGGATTGACCTCCCAATCTACCAAGATTGGGAGCCAAAGCGTCACATTTTCCCTTTGCCCCTCACCTTTCTCTTCATAATTGCTGAGGGGCACAGGGCCCTGGGTGGGGCTTTGGTTTCCCGGGCGTTTCCGCACCCTCCTCAGCTCCCCGCCATGGAGTGGCATCGGTCGACCAGGCTTTATTGTAGTCGGCAGGGAGGGTTCTGTGGGGGCGCTCGGTTATGGCCTTGGCCTTGCTCGGGGTCTTGGGGCTGTTCGGCAAGGTAGCTTGGGGAGCAACAACAACATAATAAGGCTTCAAACTATCTCAACCAACTCTTTTCACTATCACAGATCCTTCCTAAGCTGCATAATATCGTCTAAATATGGCTAGAATAAAATAGCTGGTACTCAAAGGGTTAATCAATTGTATCCACATTGAAGCTACTTATTAAATCTCCTTGCCATTCATCCCACGGTATATCTCCTTTAGTGTAGCCAATATATCTATTTTCCCGCTAGATCTCCAGGTATATACTTTGATTAAGAGACAAATGATTACATCAAGCAACATGAATTCTAGCGATATTCAGGAGATTTGAGCCATTTTAGAGTGAATTTCTAGAGATTGTGGCATTATTCTAGCGTTTTTTTCAGCTTTAGATGCTTATGTTCTGGGTGTGGTGTCCCGAGTTCGAATCCCGGGAGGGCCATATTATGTTTTCATTAATTTATTCAAGTACATTGGGGTTTGTACTGAATGATTAATGTAGAGAACGGGTTATTCCTTAATTTACTATCTAGCGAACTTGATTTGTAAGCTTGGTACGGATAGCCACCCCGTAAAGAATTAAGTGACGCCTCTCATTCATAATATATTCTAGGTACGGGTTGGTGTTTGTGTGTCTGTGTGTCTGTGTTTGTGTGTGTTTGTGTGGTGTGTGGGTGTCTGTGTGTGTGTGGGGGGAGGGGGGTTGTTTGTTTATCACATTCCTATATTCTGATTTACTTCTTGATTTATCAACTCTGCGTAAGCAGGGTGGTATCGCCCCCGTATAGTGGTACATGCCGGCCGAAATGTCTGTCTGTCTGTCTGTCTGTCCGTCCGAGAACTCCTCCTAGACCGTTTGACGGATTTTCACCAAACTTCACACGAACCTTCGGTGCGTGAATTCGACGGTAATTAAAACAAATTTTTTTGAATTTGTGCAATAGTTATAATCTTCAAGTACAAAACATGGTTTTGACCCCCCCCCCCCCCCACCAACAGCCCCCCCAATTCAGGACCCCCACCCCCCACCCTGTACCTATCCCTGTACCTATTCACACAAAGCCACACATCATACACGTGTCTCAGATGTGATGATAATGGTGAGACGTCTGTCTCTCTGTCCGATAACTCCTAGACAGTTCGACGGATTTTCACCAAACTTCACACGAACATTCGGTGTGTGAATGCGACGGTAATTAACACCTTACGAGCGGCCTATGCGGTTTATTTATGTGTACC
>CM064551.1:5704627-5790709 GCA_032716605.1 Paralithodes platypus
TATCATTATGTATCCTACTTATTGGTGTATTTAAGATACACGCTTTGGTGTCCTGCCCCTGCATTTATTTCTGTTCTATATTAATGAGCATCTTAGAGCATCAGACCTAAGATTCCTTATCTGATTGCTGTAGGACTAGACTTCCAGTGTTTTCATAGAGCATTGCAGAGTTTAGTGTGAGTACAGACTCCCACTAAAGTTAACATAAGCATTTATTCCTTTATTAAATCTTATATAGTTTATTCAAGCATTGTTATTACTTAAGAGCATTTTCGTAACGTAAGTACTCCTGTTGTGAGTTGGCTTTGCCGTCACCGGATAGCCTTTGTAGAAGTGCACTAAAACCTAGTTAATTGATACCCTGTTATCAAGTAGATTAACCCTGAAGGGTTTTAAGTGTTTTTGTTCACCGGCGTAATAGTTTGAGGGTTTGGAATTAGCGCAACCGTACCGTTGTAATAGATATAACAAATGGCCGTTGTTGCAGATATAGCCTATCATGTAGTCCATTATTAAGTGCCCTTATTTATTTCGTAGTGCCGGTCGTAACAACATATAAATCATGATGTTCCACAACGTATTTCTTCTCATTGCCCTACTAATTTGGAAGTTGCGGTGTCCAAGATCACCTGCTGAGGTTCTCATAACTATATATATATAGTTATGAGAACCTCAGCAGGTGATCTTGGACACCGCAACTTCCAAATTAGTAGGGCAATGAGAAGAAATACGTTGTGGAACATCATGATTTATTCTAATTTTCGGCGACGTCACGCAGCCATCCTCAGGAAAGGGTTACCAACAGATCCTAAAAATTGAGTATAACTGTATATATTGCTAAAACAGGATCACTAAAATGTAATGCATTGTTAAACACGTGGCAATTTGCCTATCTAAAAAAACAATTAAAAAACATAATTTTGGCCAACTAGGCAAGGTTTTAATACAAAATAAATCTACGGCTAGTCATCATCTAATTCAAAATTGCTAAATCTCAATGCAACAAAAGAAATCAAAACGCATAAGATATCAAATTTATGTTATCATTTCTTTTTCAATTCAAATATTATTCTGAACTGTAAAGGCTAAAATCTATTAAACAAAATTTAACCTACCGCTAAACAGCGTCCAAAGTATTTCGCTAATATCCAACCATGTGAGGACAAGACTTAGCAAAAGCAATCATAATAGACGCGAATATTAAAATGAGGGACTCTACAAAACATTTCAAATTATCTAGTAAAATTAAGAAGCAAATCATAGTAATCCTAATCACATCGAACCGCAACATAAAGCAAAAAAGTACATTTGAATTACTTGACTCTAAGAAACAAAAGATAAGTGTTGAAAATTCACATAAAGGAAAATTGTCACAAACAAATCGGAACTCACCATGATACCACCAGTCTCCAATGAAAGACGATGAGGGACTGATTAACTGAACACATTTGAACTCTATATGTAAACTCAATATATGGTGAAAATTAAACGAAATAAAGTGAAAAACCAAACTACATGAACACCCAAAAAGCAACCAATTGTACCTAATAATGAACCTTCAACTATTATTGACAACATTTATTTCTGGTTTGTGCTTATTTATCAACATTTGTTCGCCTATTAAAGCCTCATACGTGCTTCTAAACCTGCCGATGATTTCAAAATCCCTCTCCGAAAAAGGGTGATCTTCATTACGAGAGAGTTCCCTTACTGCAGAAAATGACATACTCCTCAAAAATATTCCAGACCTGAAGCTTTTCCCCAAATGCTCATATATTCTCATTTTGAATGATCTACTCGAACATCCAATGTACCCAGCCTGACAACTGGGACAAGTGAATTTATACACGATATTTGAGCATAAAGAGTCCGGCACCCGATCTTTGAAGTTAAAGAAGGTTCCTATCCTGAAATCATTGGTGAAAACAATTCTGAAATCATTGGTGAAAACAATTCTGAAATTTATTGCAGGAAAACTTTCCCGGAGTACGTTATTAAGTAACTTGCGAAAATCATAGCTCACTCTCCCATAGAAAGGCATTTTGACATACTTAACAAGTTTAGGCACATCGTAAGTTACCGATCTGCTGTGTAACACTTTATTATACATAAATTGTTTTAGCACTCTGTAAAACAAATCCATCCTATAATTATTTTTCAAAAAATACTCTCTTAGTTTGCAAAATTCTTCATGAAGTGTGAAATAGTTAGAACAAATCCTGTAGGCTCTCTCAAGAAGTGTTTTGATGGAATTAAGTTTATATATTTCAGGGAAATAACTAAACCAACTTAAACCCAAGCCAGTGAAAGTGGGCTTTCTATAAACTCCAGTGGTTAACCGATGACATGATTTAGTGATTAAAACATCCAAAAATGCTAAAGTATTATTATCCTCGTTTTCACAAGTAAATCTTATGTTTTTATGCTGCTTGTTCATGTAACTGAAAAATCCATCATTATCATCCCTATTTTTGAATATTAAAAATGTATCATCTACATACCGCCTATATAAGATAGGCTTACAATCTGGTGGACAACTCTCAAGCCACTGAACCTCCTTGTTACATAAAAATGCATCGGCGAACAGAGGCCCTAAACTCGATCCCATGCTAACACCATCTACCTGGCTATAAAGGTTGTTATTAAAGTGAAAACAAGATTCAGAAGTGGCGAATCTGAATAACTTTCTAACCAGAGTCTTACCTAGTCCAAAAAAGGTGCTTGGTTCAAACTTATCTAGAATTATATCTAACGTTTCATCCAGTGGTACATTTGTAAACAAAGACTCTATATCATAACTTGCTAAATAAAAATTATTAGATAAATATAAATTTGATATTTAGTCAGCAAAACTTTTAGAGTTCTTTACAGTATATTCATTGTGAGTTAGAGGAGTTATTAAGGGTTGTAAGAATTTAGCCAAATTGTATGCTGCCGTTCCAATGGATGAAATGATAGGTCTAAAGGGGTTTCCTATTTTGTGAACTTTAGGCTGCCCAAACAGAATACCAGGTTTCGTTCCAGATGCATATACAAAATCATAAGCTTCATTACCAATATCATCTCGAATGGGTCTCAGTAATCTATTTAGTTTGTCCTCTAATCTTACATTGTTCGCAAAGACTTCCCCATTTACTTTTTCTGAATTTCGTTGTGTCACAAAGAATTATTCCCATTTTTTCCGAATACTCCGATCTGTCCATAATTACCACTCCATTACCTTTATCGGGTTTCACTATTATTATATCCTTGTTGTTACCAAGTTCCTTAAGCAAGTCAAGATCTTCTCGCATTAGAACCAACGAAGTAACACTGTTCCATTGAGTTTCATTCGATTAAAATTTCCAACACCCATTTTTTTTTTTTTTTTTTTTCGGAGAGGGATTTTGAATTCATCGGCAGGTTTAGAAGCACGTATGAGGCTTTAATAGGCGAACACATGTTGATAAATAAGCACAAACCAGAAATAAATCTTGTCAATAATAGTTGAAGGTTCATTATTAGGTACAATTGGTTGCTTTTTGGGTGTTCATGTAGTTTGGTTTTTAACTTTATTTTGTTTAATTTTCACCATATATTGAGTTTACATATAGAGTTCAAATGTGTTCAGTTAATCAGTCCCTCATCGTCTTTCATTGGAGACTGGTGGTATCATGGTGAGTTCCGATTTGTTTGTGACAATTCTCCTTTATGTGAATTTTCAACACTTATCTTTTGTTTCTTAGAGTCAAGTAGTTCAAATGTACTTTTTTGCTTTATGTTGCGGTTCGATGTGATTAGGATTACTATGATTTGCTTCTTAATTTTACTAGATAATTTGAAATGTTTTGTAGAGTCCTTCATTTTAATATTCTCGTCTATTATGATTGCTTTTGCTAAGTCTTGTCCTCACATGGTTGGATATTAGCGTAATACTTTGGACGCTGTTTAGCGGTAGGTTAAATTTTGTTTAATAGATTTTAGCGTTTACAGTTCAGAATAATATTTGAATTGAAAAAGAAATGATAACATAAATTTGATATCTTATGCGTTTTGATTTCTTTTGTTGCATTGAGATTTAGCAATTTTGAATTAGATGATGTCTAGCCGTAGATTTATTTTGTATTAAAACCTTGCCTAGTTGGCCAAAATTATGTTTTTTAATTGTTTTTTAGATGGGCACATTGCCACGTGTTTAACAATGCATTACATTTTAGTGATCCTGTTTTAGCAATATATACAGTTATACTCAATTTTTAGGATCTGTTGGTAACCCTTTCCTGAGGATGGCTGCGTGACGTCGCCGACAATTAGAATAAATCATGATGTTCCACAACGTATTTCTTCTCATTGCCCTACTAATATATATATATATATATATATATATATATATATATATATATACTGTATATATATATATATATATATATATACCGGTATATATATATATATATATATATATATATATATATATATATATATATATATATATATATATATATATATATAATTATAAAGTTTATATATTAAATAGTATATTTACCGTAGCTGTATCAAGTACTCTTATGCGAGCAGAGTGGCGCAGTGGAAGCGTGCTGGGCCCATAACCCAGAGGTCCGTAGATCGAAACTACGCTCTGCTACGATAATACTTTTATATTTTTGGAGCCATTATCCACCAATTACAATCAATGTTTCAAGTCTTCAAGTTACCGCTAAATGACTTGTGATCGATAACACACACTCGCTTTACCACTTATTCGCACGGAATAAATAAATTAGAATATATTAATATATAATCTCCGCTTCTAACTTCCTTGCCAACATTCCTGTAGTATTGCATCACGTGTCGCTGATATATATATATATATATATATATATATATATATATATATATATATATATACCTGTATATATATATTGTATATACATATAGTTAATAATATACAGTATTTCATGCATAGTGTAAACAACATATTAGAGCTTTATACCCTGTGCCCATGAGAGTAGATGAGCAGAGTGGCGCAGTGGAAGCGTGCTGGGCCTATAACCCAGAGGTCCGTAGATCGAAACTAGTAAAGCAATTATGTACCCTTGAATTAATTGAATTGTGTACAAAATAATTTCTTATTTCGTACTACGTATATTAAGAAATCGAAATATACTGTATACGTTACTTATCAAATATTCTTGAGTCATCTATCAACTGCACGGTTTCTGTGCACCTCAAGGTACACTTGACAGGTGAGGGCACAAGTACCAAAAGATAATGAGTTAATTAGGCGACACTAGTTGATTTTATACAACCAAGTTCTGACCATATTTACCTACAAAGGCACTTATTGCAACCAACATATATAATAGGTATTTTAGATTTATCTAACCTGACCTAGTTTATTTTACCATAACTTATTATATTATTAAGAACATAAGAACATAAGATCGCGGGAAACTGCATAAGGCCATGCGGCCCACACGATGCAGCTCCCATTCACACCCAGCCCATATAATCCACATGGGAATCCAACTTAGGCTTAAAGCTTTCAACTGTTCCTGAGCTAATCACTGCTCTGGGCAGTCCATTCCACATGTTAACACCTCTATTCCCAAACCAGTGCTTTGCTATATCTGTCCTAAATCTAAACTTATCTAACTTGAAACCATTTTAGCGGGTTATGTCGCCGTTCTTTATCTTTAATACCTCATCTATATCGCCCTTATTTATACCTTTTATCCATTTGAATACCTCTTATCATATCTCCCCTACATCTTCGTCTTTCTAGTGAGTGCAAGCCTAAGGCTTTCAACCTCTCCTCATGCAATAAATGTCTAATAGTATGTATAATTTTCGTCATTCTTCTTTGGACTGCCTCTAATGGGTCGATATCCATTCTGTAATAAGGGCACCAAACTGGACAGCATAGTCTAAATGGGGTCTTACTAGTGCTAAGTATAGTTATTGGTCGATAGTTTTATTTATTTAATTAGATATTTGTTTAGTTTTCTCACTAGACCTCCATCAATCTTTTAACCCTTTGAGTAACAGCGACGTGTTATATTGTATTCTAGCTATAATTAGACGATATTTTGCACCTTCGGAAGGATCTGTAATAGTTAAAGGGATTGGTTGAGATATTTTGAAGCCTTATTATTGCTATTTTAGTTGCCATAATCTGATGAAAGTCCCTTTCTGATGTCAGTCCCTGGTAATGAATAGGAAAAAATAACAAGACGTCACTGGTTCTGAATGGGTTCCAGTATTCGATAAATGAATATTAATAGTAGTCTTGTGTTGTACTTATAACATGTCTTGATGGTGCAATGGTTAGATTGTTTAAAATCTGTGTGTGGTAACCCAGGTTCGAATCCCGGTGGAGCACATGCATTCATTAATTTCATTGTGAGGTGTTTGGTGTTGGAGGGAAATCAAGAAACATCAATTTAAAAACAGGACGTCACTGGTACTTAATGGTAACAAATATATATAACAAACAATCGACCACTTGCGAGTTTCAGGCTATAAGGAAGTTAGAACCGTATGCATCGATTCAATACAGAAATGCTATAATAATGTGGGTTTCTGATGGATAAAAAGTGTGATCAATTTGGTTTTATATATTTGTAAATGTTGTGATGGAAACTTTCACTCGTTTGCATATCGTTCAGTTTTTTACATATTGTTCACTTAGTTGCATATTGTTTCGGCTCTGCGCTTGTTGGGGCTCATTTGTTTATATGCATTTAGTTGTTAAGTGTTTTTATGCATGTAATCTTGTTTAATACTGATTTTAGCTTTCCCTTAAATTTATGAAGTAAGTTTGAAATAACATTTCGGTATATTATTGAAGTATTTGTTAGTCTATTTAATGATCAGTTGGTAACCTCAGGCTACAGCGTGAGTCGAGGATAGGAGCTGTTATCTTTTGATTGTTACTCCTTGTCTGACCTTTGTGGTGTAAACAGCTCCTGCCTACTTCGCTCTCGCCTGTATTTTGTTGGTTCTGAGGTTTTCTGTTAACAATGGTCACCTTACAGCTAGGTTGTTTTATATTATGAACTCTAGTATTATTATCATAGTTTGTATAGCCAGGTTTAGGCCTATCTATTAATAATTCTATGAATTGAGCAATTTACCATTTTGTACTTGTATCTTCTGTAAATGAGTTGGATTCATCGAGATTTATTATTATTGTATATATTGTAACATACTCAAGGCTTTTAGTTGTGTTTTATCTTCCTCTAACATTGTTTAATTTGAATATAGTGCCATATGGCCTTGGTCGCCTGGCACGCCGGAGTTATTATGTTATACTGATATAACTGATTATGTTATACTGATAAATAACATAGTGTGTTATGTTACCATTCCAGTAATATAATAGCATTAACCCCTAGACATAACGGAACGTAACAATGTATTATGACATCATTTTAGCTAATAATTCTGCTAAATATTGATGGCCATAGCTCCAACTTCCTTATAGACCAAAACTCGCCAGTGGTCGATTGAACCGTACCACCGACTGTCAACAACACCCACCCCCCATCCCCCCTCACCCGACCAACTCAACTCTTCCTGTGTCGGGCAGGGGAGGGGGGGGGAGGGGATTTTTTTTGGTCGATGTTTTAATTTATTATTTATTTTTTCTAGTTTCTACCCTAGACGTTCATCAAACTTAAACAAACATCCAATATATCCCCCTTCTAGATTAATCTGTACATTGTTCGGTAGACAAATTATCCGGCAGAAGGCCGGTTCTTTATCAAATTACAGGCTCACAATCGTTCGCCAGGAAAAAATCGACACCTAAATAGCACGAAAGGTCTTAATATTGACAAGGAAATAGGGCGGAAGGTCTAATAATCGACAAACTAATGGGGCAAATATCTTACAATCTGAAAACTAATGGGGAGAAGGGGATCTAGACAAATTACCCATCTCCCCTTAACTGATTCAGTACCAGTGACATTCATTAAATCATCTTCTGGCAACTATTAGACGATTTTATTCAACTTAAAAAAGGGCGTCCAGCAATTAACAGGCTTTTTCACTTAACCCTTTCTACTGCGGCAGCTCCTTCTTAAGCTGTGCAAGATCATCTAAATATAGCTAGAATAAAATAAAAGAGACGTCGCCGGTACAGAAAGTGCTAAATCCAGTATATTTGAAATCCAGACAGCCAATTAGCGAAAGTGTGGCCTGGTGACGTAATGGTCCAGGGAGCCAATCACAGAAGAGGTTGGGCGACGAAGAATGTGTGTGTGAGGGGAGGGGCAGGGGGGGGTGGGTAATACTTTAGAGAGAGAGAGAGTTGCAAGGAATAGTTAGTATCTCAGAGACCTTGCGGTGCATTCCGAGGAGATACTCGAAATAGAAGAAGGGATACTAGATTGAACTGGAGGATCTCACGAGAGAATAATTTACGAAATAGGTACAACAAATATTCATACGATTATATAGTGAAGTATAAACACAGGGCTCTCTGTGCTTTTGCCGTAAACAAGTACAATTCCTGCGTGCTCTCTCTCTCTCGTAGCATACCAATACATTATCAGATTTTGAGGAACTAGTGTTTACGGAAAATTACGATGTTATTGGCATAACAGCATCTTGGCTCAATACAGAAGACAGAGACTTTTTAGCAGAGTATTCAATTCCCGGTTTTGTAATGTTTGAGAAAAGCCGAATTAATTGAAATGGAGGTGGATATATATTTGTTATCAAAGAAAGTCTTAACCCGGCCCTCTTGTCAAAACCACAAATTGTGAACGTCGACACATCCTTTGTGCTAATAAAGAATAATAAAGATACAAAAATAATACTTGCACTAATATACAGACCTCCAGCTCAACCAGTGCAAACTGACCGAGAAATGTATGAGCAAATTGGAGACTTAACGTTAAGTAACTCGCAAGATACCGTAATTTTTGGCGACATCAATTTACCTGTGACCAAGTTGGGAGATAGTATTACTTCACACTCTGGACAAGACCTGTATGCAAACTTGCAAGAGAGTTCGGTATATCAATTTGTTAGATCTCCAACCCGTGGTAATAATGTCCTTGACCTTGTACTTTCAACAAAAGAAGAATTGATAGAGAATTTGATGTCGGTGATGAATTCAGTAACAGCGACCATCGTACGATAACTTTCAGTTTAAAGTTTACCAGTAACGAACCAAATAGCAGCATCAAGAAAGTCCCTAATTTCCAGCAAGCAAACTTTCGTAAACTTAGAGCAATGTTAAAAGAAACTGACTGGAGCTTTAACAATAGCACATAAATATATCTTGGGAATCATTCGCAAACACTTACCAAAATGCAGTGCAAGACTGCATACCATCGAAAATACGACGTACAGGCCATAATGCTAAGCCCCAATGGTGGAATAAAGATATTTCAAATTGTCTGCTTGCTAAAAAGTTTGCTAATGATAGATTAAAATCCTCACAAAATGACGAAGAACGGGTGAAATTTGTAGAACTACACGCAAAGCCAAAAGGTTAATTAAGCAAAGTAAAAAGACCCTGGAGTTACATGTTGCGAATCAAAGTAAAACAAACCCGAAAGAATGCTATAGTTATATCAGAATGAAGAGAGTAGTTACTTCAACTGTAGGACCGTTAGTCGATGAAAATGGAGAATATACCAAAGACGAAGTACAAATGAGTAATGCCCTCAATACCTTCTTTGCATCAGTTTTTACAACAGAAGACCTCATTGATATCCCTACAGCATTGCCGATTCAGATAGATAATTCTGATGTTCTAAGCAATATCACCATTACAGAGAGAGAAGTATTTACATTTTTAGACAAACTCAAGGTAAATAAAACGCCCGGACCTGATACAATCTCACCTAGAGTTCTAAAGGAAGCTAAGGATGAGCTCTCTAAACCACTGACATTGCTTTTCAATAAATCCTTGCAGTCTGGAACTATGCCTGATCAGTGGAAACTATCTAACGTAACACCGATTTTTAAAAAGGCAGCAAATCCCTACCCAGTAACTATCGTCCAATTAGCTAAACCTCAGTTGTATGTAAAATGCTAGAAACGCTCTTAAGAGACAGACTCGTAAATCACTTAGAGGAAAATAACATACTTAAAGATACTCAACACGACTTTCGTAGCAAACGTTCCTTGTTTAACAAACCTCTTAGACTTCTTCCACGATATCCTCAACCTTTATGATGAGAGTAAAGCTGTAGATATTATATACCTTGATTTTCTAAAGGCCTTTGACAATGTTCCCCATAAACGTTTACTGCTAAAGCTAAAAGCGCACGGAATACAAGACGATGTCTTGAAATGGATAGAAAATTGGCTCCGCGACAGAAAGCAAAGAGTAGTCATAAACGGTAAGGCATCTAAATGGACCAATGTAAGTAGCGGGGTACCCCAGGGATCGGTACTAGGACCAATTATCTTTCTAATTTATATCAACGACATAGATGAGGGTCACACCTGTACAATCTCAAAATTTGCTGACGATACAAAAATTGCAAATAGCGTACTCTCAAAAGAACTAGTTGACAATATGCAACACAATCTAGATAAGTTCTCATATTGGGCCCAAATTTGGCAAACGAGTTTCAATGCGGATAGCCTACATGTATAGTACTACATATCGGATACCAAAATAAGAAAGCAAACTATTCGATGAATGGCACTCAGCTTAAGAATGTAAACAGAGATACCGATCTGGGGGTAACAATATCGAGTAACCTAAAACCGAGTCAACAATGTTCAGAAATTGTTAAGAAAGCAAATCAAATAATTGGTCTTATAGGCAGGTCATTTGAGCATAAATCTAAAGAAGTTATCCTAACCCTTTACAATTCCTTAGTCCGCCCTCTTCTGGAATACTGCGTTCAATCCTAGTGCCCAATTATTACCAAAAATATATAGACAAGCTAGAATGAGTTCAACGTAGAGTTACCAAAATGATACTTTGCCTAAAGAACAAACCATACGAGGAGCATCATAGATAATTAAATCTATTTCCTTTAACCTAGTGCAGATTAAGAGGCGACTTAATTCAAGTGTTCAAAATCCTCAAAGGCATCGACAATATGAACTGTAGTAAGTACTTCACTATCGACCAATCTAATTACACGCGGGGAAACGGTTGCAAAATTATTGGTAAATCTTTTAACTCGCACGAATCCAAGAATTTCTTCTTCAATCGATTTGTCAACTTGTGGAATGGGCTTCCCCGAGAGAGACGTTATAAACTGCAGCACCGTTGATTCATTTAAACTTCGCCTTGACAAATATCTTGCATCAAACCCGTGAATGACTGCGTTTGTATATGAATAACTTTATTTTATCCCCCCCTCAGTTACTAACCCATCTGTCCCCTACTAACTTCCTAATCCTGCCACGGACATTAGTTCCAGGGCAGTAGTTCCCTTTCTAATGTTCCCTTACCCACTCCAAACCACTGTTTGGACAATTGATCCTCAGTGTTTTGGAAGACAAGCAGCTTAGAAGGGTCACCAGGCCTGTTGTTGCTTGATTTCCTTTGTACTCCTTTGTACTTTATGGTAGTGTTTAAGGGGGCAGTGCTTGTTTTTTTGGCCTATGTATTTATATATTAGTATATATTTGAGTTCCCTTGCTAGACCTCCATCAAGCTTAAAAATACACCCCTTAGACCTCCTTCCAAGATAAATTTGTACATTTTTCGGTAGAACAATTTCCCGGCCAAGGTCGTTTCCCTATAAAATTACAGGTTCGCAATCTCCAGGAAAAAAATCAACACTTAAATGTCATTAAAGGTCTTAATATTAACAAAGAAATGGGGCGAAAGGCCTCAAGATAGCCAAACTAACAAAATGAACGTCTTAAAACCTCAAAACTAATTTGCTAAACATGATGGAGAAGGGGGTCCATACAAAACGAGTACTACCCCCTTAACACCATCAATTGTTCCGGCCCATACCTCTCCCACTGATCCACCACTATACCCTGTTCCAAGTAAGTAGTCCAAAACTCTTGTACAATAACCTCTATAATTCACAAACGACTTGAGCAATCCAGCTAACATTTCTACCATTTGGGAAGGGTCTGCCAGGGAATAGGCGAAGACATTGGCAGCCCATTTGCCTGAGCCATTTTTTAGTTATAGAGGTTAGGGTGTCAGGTTCTCTGGCCTACCTATTTGGAGCAGGTTATACCTCGAAGTCCCTCCATTTTCCCCCCCTTGGCTTCCATATCCCCTCTCCTTCCCCAAACTAGCTATATTTAGACGATATTGTACAGTTTAAGAAGGATCTGCGGTAGTTAAAATGGTTGAGGGAGATACTTGGAAGCCTGTTCATTGCTAGAAGACCTGTTTTAAATTAAATACAATAATCTAATTATAGCCAGAATAAAGTTAAAAGGACGTCACGGGTACTGAAAGGGTTAGTGGACCCAGCCAGTCCCCATCCCTCTTGTGCACTTTCGCTATTTCAATAAAGTGTCTAATTCAAAGATTCCGATTTCCCCTCACTCGACTCTCTTTCCACCGTCTCCTCCTCCATTCCCCCTTTCCAGCACCTCCTCCTCCTTCTGCTTCCACATTTCCTACCCTCGCGAACTTCTACACAATTTGATATTTTTCTTTCCTCCACTCACCTCTCCTTTCTCTTCCTTATCGTCATTACTACTTATCCCTTGATATTTTTATTTTCAACAGACTTTTTTTTATCCCATGTGCATGCATCCCACTATGTTGTTTTGCTGTTCATGCAAGTTGCTGAAGTACGGATATTCTATTTTGTTTTTATTAATTTCACCACATTTCATTTCAGATTTACTACTACCTTGACTTACAATTTTATAAGTGTCAGGTATTGTATACATCACACACAGAGTGCACCATAAAATAATAACCATTACAAATATTTGCTGTAAATAAATGATCCTATTACTACTATTTTTGTTTACAAATTTGGCAAGGTATATATGGGGAAGAACATTAAAGATCTTTAACATGCTCACAACAAATATTTAGTCAGCATATACTTTGAGAGTAAACCTATAAACGTTATCCCAATTTCTTCACTTTGATTTGATTTCATCCTAGGGTGCAGTGCGTGCAAACTGGTGATGAACTTCAAATAAGATGGTACAATTCTGAATGCTAGGCACGGCAAATCTGGTGTTTCAAAATAAATAAGTTTAGAAAAAAATCAAGAATTAGTCTAGTATGTTGTCCCATTTTTCTACTATATACTGTCGCTGTCTCTAGTAGTATTATAGCCAGACAACCTAGTAAGGACCGCAAGGTATGTGTGGTCTGAGTATCTATGTAACACTGAGTAACTCTGTGTAACTCTCTCTCTCTCTCTGTTTTCATTTTTGTTATTTAAACATTGTAATACATACTTTTATGATGCTGGTCAAAGTGAAAAAATACATTATACAATATTGCTATCTAAAGACTCTCTCTCTCTCTCTCTCTCTCTCTCTCTCTCTCTCTCTCTCTCTCTCTCTCTCTCTCTCTCTCTCTCTCTCTCTCTCTCTCTCTCTCTCTCTCTCTCTCTCTCTCTCTCTCTCTCTCTCTCAATTCCAGAACATTTCTTTTTTCACTCAGCAACCAGTGAGATAAGTCCACTGGTCTCGCTAAAGTCTTTATGGAGGCTGTGGTCAGGTAGGGTACGAAGGGGAAGGGGAGGAGGAGAATCAGAATGGAAAATACTCGAAGTAGAGGAAAAGTGCTATGGAATCTAAATGTTATTGAAAGCAAAAAGAGAGAGAGAGAGAGAGAGAGTACAAAGGAGTACAAAGGAAATCAAGCAACAATAGGTCTGGTGACCCTTCTAGGCTGCTTGTCCTCCAAAACATTGAGGATCAAGTGTCCAAACAGTGGTTTGGAGTAGGTAAGGGAACATTGGAAAGGGAACTACTGCCCTGGAGCTAATGTCCGTGGCAGGATTAGGAAGTTAGTTGGGGACAGATGGGTTAGTAACTGAGGGGGGGACAAAATATAGTTATTCATTTACAAACGCACTCAGTCACAGGTTTGATACAAGATATTTTTCTAGGCAAAGTTTAAATGAATCAACGGTGCTGCACTGCTGCAGTCTATAACGTCTCGGGGAAGCCCATTCCACAAGTTGACAACTCGATTGAAGAAGAAATTCTTAGATTCGTGCAAGTTAAAAGAGTTACCGATAATTTTGCAACCGTTTCCCCGCGTGTAATTAGATTGGTCGATAGTGTAGTACTTACTACAATTCATATTGTCGATACCTTTGATGATTTTGAACACTTGAATTAAGTCGCCTCTTAATCTGCGCTGGGTTAAAGGAAATAGATTTAATTCTCTAAGACGTTCCTCGTATGGTTTCTTCTTTAGGCTAGGTATCATTTTGGTAACTCTACGTTGAACTCGTTCTAGCTTGTCTATATCTTTTTGGTAATAATTGGGCACCAGGATTGAACGCAGTATTCCGGAAGAGGGCGGACTAAGGAATTTTATAGGGTTAGGATAACTTCTTTGGATTTATGCTCAAATGACCTGCCTATAAAGCCAATTATTTGTTTTGCTTTCTTAACCTCTGAAGTGTGCATGGGGGGTATGAGACACCACACTCCTGTGCTGACGTATTTGAGCTGTTCCCATCACTAAAATATTTATTTTACCATAAATAGCATTAATACTTATCCATATGCGCCTATTATAGGTTGATTATAAAGGTATTAACCTGTTACAACAATAAAACAAGTGGAAACAGCGTTTGGATGGTCAAAATCGGCGATACAGGCGGGGAGTTACACAATGTATGGCTGAGGCAACCTCCCAGCCCACCACTTTCCTCCACCTCTAGAGAGAGACTGTCGATCGATACTCTCTCTCTCTCTTGCACTCGCTTGCTAACAGTGATGACAACGCCCTGCTACCAACTCGGTAATGTTAGCACGAAAATAGACGACAGGAAAAGGGAATAACAGGGAAAATAGGTGATAACTGAAGGAGGGGAGGAAACTGGGGAAGGAGGGGAGGTGGAGGAGTGATATTTGGCATGGCCCAGGGGCAAAAAAAAAAAAAAAAAAAAAAAAAAAAAAAAAAATAAAAAATCGGTTTTAAATTTTTGTTTTTTCCCCTGACTCTTAAGAGTCTTCCCGCAGTCCGCCGGGGGAACTCTTAAGAGTCTTCCCGCAGTACCCGGGTTAACAACTTCTGAAAATTGTTGACTCGGTTTTAGGTTACTCGATATTGTTACCCCCAGTTCGGTTTCTCTGTTTACATTCTTAAGCTAAGTGCCATTTAGCGAATAGTTTGCTTTCTCATTTTGGTATCCGATATGTAGTACTTTACATTAATTTTATCCGCATTGCAACTCATTTGCCAAATTTGGGCCCAATGTGACAACTTATCTAGATTGTGTTGCATATCGTCAACTTGTTCTTTTGAGAGTCCGCTATTTGCTATTTTTGTATCGTCGGCAAATTTTGAGATTGTACAGGTGAGACCCTCATCTATGTCGTTGATGTAAATTAGAAAGAGAATTGGTCCTAGTACCGATCCCTGGTGTACCTCGCTACTTACATTGGTCCCTTTAGATGCCTTACCGTTTATGACTACTCTTTGCTTTCCGTCGCTGAGCTAATTTTCTATCCATTTCAACACACTGTCTTGTATAATGACATGACATGATGTGGGACTATCTTAAACTAGACTGGAGTTGAGGGCGGAAGGTTGTTTTTTTTGGTCCCCCTTCAGCCTCATGTTTAGACCCCTTAGTTTTCAGAATTTAAGACGATCAGTCCATTAGTTTGGCGATTTTAAGACTTCGCACCATTTTTTGTTAATATTAAGACTTCGTGCCATTTAGGTCTATATTTTTTCTTGGCGAGCAATAGCGAGTCTGTACCGGGAGATATTTCTATCGGAAAAATGTACACAATTATCTTGAAAGAGGGACGAGGGTATTTCTTTTTTCTTTTTGTTTAAGTTGGATGGAGGTCTAGGGAGGAAACTAGAAAAAAGGATAAATCAATGAAAAAATCGACCAAAAAGTGAACCATCCCCCTTTAAGACAGTTACTCAAGATAATTGTGATAATCAGACCTAAGACCAGATTACAAAATTAGCGCGGCATCATAGCAGTTGTTGAAGGAAGTTGTTAATGCTATAGACCTGCTATGAGAGGAGTTAAGGAAGAAGTTGGGGAAGTTAGTACAATATCACAGACCTTGGAGGTAAGTAGGAATGATTAAAGGATTAATAGGGTAGAAGAGTTAACGTTGTTGGAAGAAATTAAGAGAGATACGAGAAGAATATGAGATATGTTGAGCGGTACTTGAAAGGTAGACATAATGGATAAAAAACACCATCTGAGGAAGATGGTGTTGAAGGGGTTAAACAGTTGTACACATGCCCCTGGTCTGGAATCCCCCCTCCCTAAGACCAACCAATAACAAGGGCCACAACAACAACAGGACCGGGGGGGGGGGTAATGAACTTGGGAGTCACCGCCACACAACACATCTCATTAGGCCAACACAATTACCCAATCACATCTCCATTACAGAGAAGCAACAAAATCAACGGTAGTTAATAGGCAGAGTTTAATGTGAGTTTACCCAATCAATACATTTCCAAATACCTGTAGCACAACGTAATTGTCCAACAAAACTATGTACCTTACATTCTATCTTCGAAAATGGCTCCTATGACTTGTTTATGACATAGCCTACATGAAATACTTTCTCCTTATGAATTGGAAAAGGATTAGTATTTTTTTATCACACTGTGGTTGAGTGCATTAAATCATGGCCAGTCGTCCTGATTGTCAGTGGTACGATCCTTGATGAAAGTATAACCACGTTTAGCAGTTCATGTATATGTGTGAGATATACTATATATATATATATATATATATACCTGTATATATAATGTTACGAGGGGAGGCTGGGGGGAAACAGATGCTCAAATAGCCTAGCCCACAGCACTGGCAAAAAGACAACTCAGTAGCAAAAGACACCAATGCTGTAAACCTGCACCCAACACCGCCCACCGCACTAAACCAACCCTGCAACAGACACGCTCTTAATATCTGACTCAACACCATGACACACAGGTTCTCTAGGAAAAAGGGTTATCTTCCTCTTTGCTCTATTAAAGCAGAAATACAAGGAGACACAAAAATATCTATTGTCCCCGAGTCTAGTACATAGTGCGCGTAGTATGCTAGAGAACTTCTAAGGTTACACCAAACTGCACCCAATTGATAACCAAAAACACTGCCCGACTTCCAGACACTTCATAGTATGCCCAATCGCTTAGGAATTAGGAATATTATAAAGTAGAAACATGGGGGAAGTCTGCAGCACTAAGCTAAGACATGCAACACAAGAGTTGACATTCCAGTAGGTTGGGATATGTTACCCTTGAGCATACCGCCAAACCACTGTGAATGTCAACTCCAATATTAAAGGAGAAATATACATGTAATAAAAATATGCAATGCAGTTAAACAATGGGAAAGAATGCAAGGAAAAACAGGGTGAAGCTTATATACTAAGATTGCCCAAAAGGAAGGAATGCAGTAATTAATATTAAACTAAAGATGTTAAAACAAAAACAATATGCTCAATATGACTCCAGCCCCTGATATATTTCAATCAAACAATGAAACAAAAGGAAATATGCGGTATGTAAAGGGAAAACAAGAAGCAAGCCAACACGGCAAACAATGATGTTAGCACAACGAGAGCCAGGACTAGAGTGAAGCTCCCGCATTCGCTCTGGTTCCCAGGTCAGACAGAGGGAGAGAAGTGGAGCGCCACGCCAGAATACCCAACTATCTCAGGCAGCCTGTGCTCTCCTTAACAACAAGAGTAATCAAAATAAATATAAGTCATCATTGTGTGAACTCATGATAAACTGCATTAATCACACAAGGCTAAATAACTAAATAATAATACTTATTCAATCACTCGCATGGTCACAACACAAGGGTAACATTTGACAACTGCCAACAACTCGGTGGCAGCAGAGGAAAGACATATTAGCAAGCTAGCCTCTCACAGGCCCCCCCTGCACGATAGGCCTTGTGATTGTAACTCACTCACAAAGGATACAGGCTTAACTCATTTGGGAGTGACAATATATATATATACACTACTATTAAAACTACTACCGCTACTACTATCTCTTGCTTCTGCCTAGACAGATATTGGGAGAGAGGTATCCTGACCAGGATGCCTCTTTCCCAACCTGGTGGTGTAATGGTTAGAATGTTTAAATATATGTGTGTGATAACCCAGGTTCGAATCCCGGTGTATCACATATATGCTTTCATTAATTTCATTGAAGGTGTTTGGTGTTGTGGTGAAATTAATAGACATATAGATTATAATTAGATACACAGATCATATTGACCTGAGCTCTTCCCCTCCTTCGCTGAAAGCTTATGAAAGTAAATTGTTATTATATATGTTGGTTCATTGATTGCTGATCCCCTCACTTCCTCCTTTTGGTCCTATCATATGTATGTGTAATGATGGTGTAATAGTTAGTGTTTATGATCTGTATGTGGTAACCCAGGTTCGAGTCCCGGTAGGATTACATACATTTATTAATTTAATTAGGTGGTGTTTGGTGAGGAGAGTTAAATAAATAAATTAAATTAAAATATAACTGCCCTGAGGAAACTGAATCAAAATTGAACTTGGGAAAAGATGGGAATAATAAGAAAGGGCAAATCAGTGATATGTTGAAGTTGGAGAGATCAGGAATAACTTTAATGATGAATATATAATTATTACAACACACATTATTTGTTATTCTCTCTCTCTCTCTCTCTCTCTCTCTCTCTCTCTCTCTCTCTCTCTCTCTCTCTCTCTCTCTCTCTCTCTCTCTCTCTCTCTCTCTCTCTCTCTCTCTCTCTCTCCAGCCACCAGCACACCAGCACAAATCATTGCCTAGCAAACCTCTGCAGGAAGGATAACGTGGGATTCGTCGACTCCTGGGACAATTTCTACTACGATGACTATTTGTTTTCGGACGATGGAGTTCATCTGAACCAGGTGGGAGCAGCACGTTTTGGGCGTCTTCTCAACGATGCGGTGAAGGATTTTCGGAGAAGAAATCGACTCAGCACAGGACAACCAGGAAGGAGGACCGAAGACAGCGAGGACGGCAACCTGCGAAGGAATTAAATGCTAATCCGTCAAGAACCGCGAATTTGGATAAAGCTCCTCCAACACGACCCAAATTCAAAACCGCCAGGGATAACGACCGACGATCGAGGACATCCATGAATGTAAATGTAGATCCGACCAAAACCAAAAATTTGATTGAAGAACGTTCTGTGAGTTCTAAAACCGCAACTTTAAAGGTTTTCTATGCAAACGCTCGTACCATACGCAATAAATTTTCAGATTTAGAGGAACTAGTGTTTACAGAAAATTATGATGTGATTGGTATAACAGAATCTTGGCTCAATACAGAAGATAGAAACTTTTTAGCAGAGTATTCACTTCATGGTTATGTAATGTTTGAGAAAAGCCGAATAAATAAAAATGGAGGTTGCGTTTTATTTTATATCAAAGAAAGTCTTATCCCGACCCTCATATCAAAGCCTCATATTGTGAACTTCGACACATCTTTTGTGCTAATAAAAAATAATAAAGGTACAAAATAATACTTGCATTAATATACTGACTTCCAGCTCAATCAGTGCAAACTGACTGAGAAATTTATGAACATATTGCAGATGTAAGTAACTCACAAGATACCGTAATTTTTGGCGACTTTAATTTACCTGTGACCAAGTGGGGCGATACTCTTACTTCACACTCCGGACATGACTTGTATGTGAACTTGCAAGAGAGTTCACTCTATCAATTTGTTCGATAGCCGACCCGTGGTAATAAAATTCTTGACCTAGTACTTGAAACAAAATAATAATTTATAGAGAATTTGAATGTTGGTGATGAATTCAGTAACAGCGACCATCGTACAATAACTTTCACTTTAAAGTTTACTAGTAACGAACCAAATAGCAGCATCTAAAAAGTCCCTAATTTCAAGAAAGCAAACTTTCACAAACTTAGAACTATGTTTAAAGAAACTGAGTGGAGCTCTTTATTAATTAACAATAACGACATAAATACATCTTGGGAATTATTCGAAACCACTTACCTAAAAGCAGTGCAGGACTACATACCATCGAAAATATGGCGTACAGGCCTTAATAATAAGCCCAAATGGGGAATAAAGATATTTCAAACTGTCTGCTTGCTAAAAAAGTTTGCTAATGATAGATTAAAATCCTCACAAAATGACGAAGAACTGGTGAAATTTGTAGAGCTACAACGCAAAGCCAAAAAGTTAATTAAGCAAAGTAAGAAGACCCTGGAGTTACATATTGCGAATCAAAGTAAAACAAACCCGAAATAATTCTATAGTTATATCAGAAAGAAAACAGTAGTTACTTCAACTGTTGGACCGTTAGTCGGTGAAAATGGAGAATACACCAAAGACGAAGTACAACTGAGTAATGCCCTCAATACCTTCTTTGCATCAGTTTTTACAACGGAAGACCTCAGTGATATCCCTACACCATCGCCGATTCAGATTGATAATTCAGATGTTCTAAGCAATATCACCGTTACAGAGAGAGAAGTATTGCATTGTTTAGATAAACTCATGGTAAATAAAATGCCTGGACCTGATACAATCTCACCTAGAGTCGTAAAGGAAGCTAAGGATGAGCTCTCCAAACCACTGACATTGCTATTCAATAAATCCTTGCAGTCTGGAACTATGCCTGATCAGTGGAAGCTAGCCAACGTAACACCGATACTAAAAAAAGGCAGCAAATTCTTACCCTGTAACTATCGTCTAATTAGCTTAACCTCAGTTGTATGTAATATGTAAGAAACACTCATACGAGATAGACTCGTAAATCACTTAGAGGAAAATAACATACTTAAAGATACTCAACACGGCTTTCGTAAACAAAGTTCCTGTTTAACAAAACTCTTAGACTTCTTCCACGATATCCTCAACCTCTACGATAAGAGTAAAGCTGTAGATATCATATACCTTGATTTTCAAAAGGCCTTTGACAAAGTTCCCCCACAAATGTTTACTGCTAAAACTAAAAGCGCATGGAATACAAGACGGTGTGTTGAAATGGATAGAAAATTGGCTCAGCGACAGAAAGCAAAGAGTAGTCATAAACGGCAAGGCAATTAAATGGACCAATGTAAGTAGCGGGGTACCCCAGGGATTGGTATTAGGATGAATTCTCTTTCTAATTTACATCAACGACATAGATGAGGGTCTCACCTGTACAATCTCAAAATTTGATGACGATACAAAAATTGCAAATAGCGTACTCTCAAAAGAACAAGTTGACGATATGCAACACAATCTAGATAAGTTGTCACATTGGGCCCAAATTTGGCAAATGAGTTTCAATGCGGATACATGTAAAGTACTACATATCGGATACCAAAAAGAGAAAGATAACTATTTGATGAATGGCTCTCAGCTTAAGAATGTAAACGAAGAAACCAATCTGGGAGTAACAATATCGAGTAACGTAAAACCGAGTCAACAATGTTCAGAAGTTGTTAAGAAGGCAAACAAAATAATTGGCTTTATAGGCAGGTCATTTGAGCATAAATCCAAAGACATTATCCTAACCCTTTACAATTCCTTAGTCCGCCCTCTTCTGGAATACTGCGTTCAATCCTGGTGCCCTAATTACCAAAAAGATATAGACAGGCTAGAACGAGTTCAGAGTTCAACGTAGATTTACCAAAATGATACCTAGCCTAAAGAACAAACCATATACGAGAAGCGAGAAGCGTCTTAGGGAATTAAATCTATTTCCTTTAACCCAGCGCAGATAATAAGGCGACTTAATTCAAGTGTTCAAAATCATCAAAGGCATCGACAATATGAAATGTAGTAAGTACTTCACTATCGACCAATCTAATTACATGCGGGGAAACGGTTGCAAAATTATTGGTAGCCTAGAAGGGTCACTAGACATGTTGTTGCTTGATTTCCTTTGTACTCTTTTGTACTCTCTCTCATAAGGCAAGCTGGAAAATATGTTCGCCTTTATGGCACTGACAGGCCTAATGAGTTTGATAAAAGGATTATTTTCGGTCCAGCTGACAGGTATACACATCCAAAAAAATTAATATTTGGTGAAGTGATACATACTTTACACTGATGTACGCCCACCTACAGGAAACATAGCTATGTGTGATAGATAGATAGTAAGAGAGAGGAAGACCGTATACTGGTATTATTGATTAGTTCTCACAAAGTTTTGTTTATGCACTCTGCCCTGCATTCATTCCCTCATGTATGATCTCTACATTCTGACAAAATTATAGAGATAAGATAGGTCACGAAATATAGTTTTCAAACTATTGTGTGTCAATTGTATGTGGTGGGACAAAAGGAGACTAAAAAGATGCCTGTAACTAGTGTCTCCCTCAAAGTTGAAAGTTATAGTCGCTATTGTAAACGATTGTTGGTGTATTGGAAAGAAGTGTGGTGTGCTTGTTTAGTGTAGCGAAATGAGTAGGAGGAGGAGGTGTTTGTGAGAGCTAGCTGGATTACTCTCAGTGTAGGTAAGACACAATCAGAAACAGTGAGGGAAGTCAGACAAATGAAAAAGGAGCTCTAACAACTCCTATCACATGCTTATAAGGCCTCCACTAGGTATTGCCCTGCTAGATTAGAGCCTAGAATCATCCCATGGGCGAGGTAAACCACAGAAACACACACACACACACAATACACACACACACAACACGTCACACACACACACACAAGGACACACAACACAAAACACACATACACACACACACACACACGGACACGCAACACACACATACACACACACAGAGACACAGACACAAACTTTTTTTATAAAGAAGGTCCCACCCCGTTCCCATTCTTAAGTAAGCCATTTTAGATTTACAGAAGAGTGACCATTACTTGCATTACTGCATGTCCACAAACATTTCAGTAATGGAAGCAATTTTCCTTCTATTTTTGTTTTGTTTTATTAGGTGACAGTCACAAAGTGGTGTACAATCTATCTTAGTCTAGTTACATTATAGTTTATATTATTGTACCTGTACCTCCCTACAATCAACCTAGTTGTTCCCCAATTCGGCCCTCCGCCACGACCATTTCAAAGTCCAAGTCTCTCACTCTTGTCCTCTGTAGCGGGGAGGACCTTGTACCCCTGAGACATAGGAGTGCAAACCACACACACACAGACACACACACACACACACACACACACACACACACACACACACACACACACACACACACACCTCCCCGTGGCATAACTGATAGCGCGTCTGGCTCACAACCAGAAGGTCCCGAGTTCGAGACCCGGGCGGGGAAGAGACATTTGGGCAAGTCTCTTAACCTAAGAAGTGCGCATGGGGGTAATTAGAAACGTCTGCCTGTGCTGACGTATTTGAGCTGTTTCCATCACTAAAATATTCATTTTACCATATATAGCATTATATACCATAGGCGCCTATTAATGGTTGATTATAAAGGTATTAACCTGAAACAACAATAAAACGAGTGAAAACAGCGTTTGAATGATCAAAATCGGAGATACAGGCCGCGAGTTATATAATGTATGGGTGAGGCAACCTGCTTTCCCGCCAATTTCCCCCAAGGCCACTGAGACACAGTCGATCGATACTCTCTCTCTCTCTCTTGCACTCGCTTGCTAACAGTGATGACAAGGCCCTGCTTGCAACTCGCTAATGTTAGCACGAAAATATACCTCAGAAAAAGGGAATAACAGGGAAAATAGGTGATAACTGAAGGAGGGGAGGAAAGTGGGGAAGGAGGGGAGGTACAGGAGTGATATTTTGCATGGCCCAGGGGCAAAACAAAAATGACAAAATAATTATTTTTTTTGTTTTTTTCGATGTTTAAAGTTGATTTTTTTGTCTCTGAGTCTTAAGAGTCTTCCCGTAGTCCGCCGGGGGAACTCTTAAGAGTCTTCCCGCAGTTCCCGGGTTAATGGTGTAGCCTCTGTTCACCTATCAGTATAAATAGGAACCTGGTATAAGTGGACAAAGTTGTGACGTCCCATCTGGGGTTGGTGATCGGTTACAAGGTGAGATGCCTATCGTACTGGTCAACCTAAGCCTTCGGGTGAGACTGGTACCGTAGTGAGAATGGTACCGTACAAATTAACCCTAAGCCTTCATTTCCAAATGTCGCCAATTAGATAATATACAGACAACACATATCCACAGCCATTCCAACGATACATTAACACATAACATGCATTTTACGCAATACATTCCCAGTTAAGGAGGCGCGATAATAATAAGCTTAGCTCGCATTGCGTGGATTCCCCTTGACGAACAAGTGAGTGAGTGAGTGAATAACACACACACACAGTCAACAACAAGTATGGTCCATCTATCAGTGTGGCTTATATGGGTCTAAATGTGTGTGTTGTGGTCCGCTAGGCTGAGCACAGATTGATGGCTTCAACGCATGGGGGCTAGGGAAAAGATGGACAGGGGGAATGATGCAAGGGATGGACATTGGGGGGGGGGGGGGGGGGGGGGGGGGGTGTGTGTGGGTGTGGTAGTGAGTATGTGTGTGTGTGTGTGAGAGAGTGAGTATGTTTGTGTGTGTGTGTATGTATGTGTGTGTGTCTGTGAGAGAGAGAGAGTGTGTGAATGTATGTGTGTGTGTGTGTGTGTCTGAGTGAAAGAGAAAGAGAGTATGTGTGTGTGTGAGAGAGAGAGAGGGTGTATGTGTGTGTGTAATAATAACATAAAAAATAAAAATAATCGATGTGTTTCGAGCGTGTGTGTGTGTACGGTATGTGTTCGTGTATGTGTGTGTGTGTGTGTGTGTGTGTGTGTGAAGAAACATAGGTTGGACTTGAAATAGGTGTTGAACTAAATTATTATATATCCTATTAAACATAATGTAATGCTGTACAGTATGTTGTGCTGATCTTTTAATTAAGGTGTCAGATAATTTACTAAGCTGGGTACAAAATGTTTCCTATGTGGTGGAAGTTTACTTTGTACTTAGCGTGCCAGAATCTCTTGTTCACTGCACAGTTTTGCCTCACTTCGGGGACGCTACAGAAAATATATTGATTTAAGGGGGTAGTGCTTCGTTTTTGGCCGATATGTTTATTTATTAATTTATTTCTGAATATACTCGCTAGACCTCTAGCAAGCTTAGAGAAACACCCCTTAGACCTCCTTTCAAGATAAATTTGTACACTTGTTCGGTAGAAAAGTGTCCCGGCTGAAGACCTATTCCTTCTCAAATTAGAGGCTCGCTATCGCTCGCCAGGAAAAAAATCGACGCCTAAACGACACGAAAAGTCTTAATATTGACACAATCAATGAGGCAAAAGGTCTCAAAATCGCCAAACTAACGGGGCGAACGTCTTAAAATTTCATAACTAATAAGCTAAACATGAAGGAGAAGAGGTTCCAGAAAAAGCGAGTACTACCCCCTTAACTTTAGTCGGTTGTCCGTGTGGGGGCATGCTAGATTTAGACGATATTCTGCAGTTTAGGAAGGATCTGTGGTGGTTAAATGGGTTGGTAGAAATAGTTTGAAGCCTTATTATTACTAGAGGTCCTTCCTAAGCTGAAGATAATCGTCTAAATTTGGCTAGAATAAAATATACCACCCGTCGCTGGTACTCAAAGGGTTAAGATGTATGTCATGTATATGACTTAAGGGGGTACTACTCGCTTTTTATGGACCCCCTTCTCCCTCATGTTTAGTATTTAGTTTTGAGATTTTAAGTCGTTATTTCCGTTAGTTTGGCAATTTTGAGACCTTTCGCCCGAGTTCTTTGTCAATATTAAGACCTTTCGTGCCATTTAGGTGTTGATTTTGTATTCCTGGCGAGCGATAGCGAGCCTGTTATTTTAGAAGGAATATTTGTCTACCGAACAATGTACACATTTATTTTGAAAGGGGGTCTAGGGCATGTTTTTTTAAAGCTTGATTTAGGTCTAGCGAGGAAACTCGAATATATATATATATATATATATATATATATATATATATATATATATATATATATATATATATATATATATATATATATAAAAATAGATAGATAAATATATAGGCCAAACAAACAAGCACTACCCCTTTAGCCGGTATCACACGAGAACTTTTATAGTCAACATTCGATGATCAACATTTTGCTGTCAACATTTCTGGAATATTTTGCACTACTATCGGAAATTAGACTGATGATAGATGAATTAAGGTAACTGAAATATTTTAAATGTTAACTTCATAAGCTACCAGACCAGTGTTGAGGATACATTGTGAGGAAAAAGCGATCATATGATACCGGCTTTACGGAAAAAAATCAACCAAGTCCTATTCACTGGCATCTATAGCCAAACGTATCTCCTGTACCCCCTTCTCCCTCCTGTTTAGACCCATTAGTTTAGCGATTTTAAGATGCTTGTTCATTAGTTTGGCGATTTTGAGACCTTTCGCCCCATTTTTTGTCAATATTAAGACCTTTCGTGCCGTTTAGATGTCGATTTTTTCTGGTGAGCGATAGCGAGTAGGTAATTTGTTAAGGAATCGGCTTTCGGGTGGGAAATTTTTCTAACGAAAAATGTACAAATATATCTTGAGAGGGTGTATATGGGGCGTTTGTTTAAGTTTGATGCAGGTCTAACGAGGAAACTCAAAATTCAATAAATAAATAAATAAATAGCCCCCAAAACAAAGCACTAGCCCCTTAAAGGTCCTTCCTCTTCAGCACCATGACGCCCTTTTACCTTTGATTCTGGCTAAAATTCGATGAGTTTATGCAGTTTAAGATGGACCTATGTTAATAAGAGAGTTTATTGAGATCGTATTTACCCATTTGTGTCGTATAGGTAGATTGCAAACTAAAGAAAATCGTCTAATGGTAATCAGAATATAATGACAATTACGTAATGGTGATGAAGGGGTTAAGGGGGAAGGGTATATTTTTAGGTCGATTATTTCATATATAGAAAGTATACCGGTATAGGCCTATACAGTTTATACAATATAATATTTATATCTATATATTTTTCTTTTCCTCCTTAGACCTCCATCAAACTTTAAAAACAACATCCATTAGATCCCCGTTCTAGATAGAGTAAATGTGTAAATTTTTCGGTAGAAAAATGTCCCGGCCGAAGGCCAATTCTTCCAAAAATTACAGGCTCACTATCGTTGGCCAGGAAGTAAAATAGGACACCTAAATAGCACGAAAAGTCTTAATATTGATACAGAAATGGGGTGAAAGGTCTTAAAATCGCCAAACTAATAGTGCAAACGTCTTATAATCTCAAAACAAATGGGGCTTAGCACTAGGGAGAACGTAGACCAGAAACACATGCCATCTCCCCTTAAGCTCGGGAATACAGCGCCAATCTACTACGATGGCCACTTTTGTTATCACCTTGGTGACCCGAATTGCCTGTCACCGATTATCCTAAAATCTATAATTATCTTTACCATACCGGTACTTGAATATTATTCAAGTATTTATTGTTTTTGGTGTCGAATCCAAAATTACAAACTCACTCTCACACACAAACACACACACACACGCACACTCACTCACTCTGACACACACATGCACATAATATACACTCTCTCTCATTTGACACACACAAACTCACTCTCACTCTCTCTGACACACACGCACACACACTTACACACGTACAAACTCTCTCACTCACTCGCTACCGCCCGCTAGCTACCGCCAGACGCTGCAGACGCTCTGTCAACGCTCTCACGATATCGATCATAATTTGAGTATTAACTACTCATCCTCTTCATTCTTGTGCATGGAAGGTGGTTAAGAGCACGTTTAACCATCCTGTAGCTTAGTAAGTAACATTGCACGATATTTCGGTGTGTATTGACTGATACACTTTGTGTTTATCACAAGCCTCCTGCTCGAACAGGGCGCTACTAGCGCCATCTATTGTTTTGTTTTGTTTTGTAAACAAACGCTCTCTTACTATTTTATATAAAATCGTAGCCCCTAATTTTACCCATTACCTACTGTAGTAAGTATCTATTTAACTGCCTGGTATGTAAGTAAAGCTTTGCATATTAATTTGCTAATAAACAATATTGTTTACTAACTAACCTGCCTACAGGGACTAATGCCGACGCCATTTTGTAAACATTTTTTTTGGGGGGATATACATACTAAGTTTCAGCCAATTTTGTACCAAATTTAAGTGCATTAATTTATCTTTTCCCCCTAGATATATTCTTGAATTTTTCTCCTCAGACTGATTTTACTTTAAGCTAAGGGTGGTATTTGTACAAACTAACCTAGCCTAACCCAACCTGTCAAGCTTTTAACCTAACCCAAACCTAGCCTAGCCTAGCCAGCTAATCTGTTGTTATTGTTAACTCTTGTAGATATTGTATTTAGTATCCTACTGTAGCTATATATATATCTGTAATTTTAGTTGTTGCTTGCCAGATCTTGTATTAACCTTTGACTGATACACTTTGTTTATCTAAAAGGAGTAGGCTACTGCTTTACTAGGCTACAGCGACACCAGGGCCATCTGTTGACACAGTATATTAACCCCTTGTGTGCAGTCACACTTTATTTTTATATAATCTCTATTTGGTGAATTGTATATTTAGTTACATATTCTGTTATATATATATTTGTTTAAGGTTAGGTTATCACACCTGGTAGCCTATTTCTGCATATTTCAATTTTATTATTTTCGGTTAGGCTATTCAATCCTGGTAGCCTATTGTTGCGTATTTCAATTTAAACATTTGTTTTTGGTTAGGCTATCGCCCCTGGAAGCCTAATTCTGCGTATCTCAACATTTTTTTTTTCGGTTAGGCTATCACCCTGATAACCTATTTCTGCGTATTTCAATATATTTGTTTTTGGTTGAAGTGATTGAAGTGTTTTTAAAGTGAGTGAAGTGTTTTAAAGTGAGTTAAGTGTTTTAAAGTGAGTGAAGTGTTTTTTTAAGTGTGAAGTGATCTGAAGAAAGTGACTCTCACCATGCCTCGCGCTTGTACGAACTGCGCCGGTAGGTTTGGTGAGTCCATGTTTGCTTCTGTCGATCTTCAAGTCTGCCGGCTCTGCCAGCAACGAGAGAATTTTACAGTGAAATTAGATGAAGCCTACAACAAGATCAACAACCTCACCATGAAGCTGGAATCACTCCAAGAGTTTGTAACTCTCAACGTTGGAGTACCCCAAACTTCAATTGTCACCGGAACTCCAGCAGCCCCCAACGTCAACTGCCAACAATTCAACGCATGCAGTAGCCACTTCAGCTGATGGTTCCGATACTCAAGAAACAAATAGTGACTCTCTTCCCCCTCAAGACAACTTCCGTGTTGTGAGGAACAACGTTTGCCCCAAGACCAGGAAACCCATACCGATTACCGAGTGTCAAAACCGTTTCCAGATACTCACAAACTCAGTTAACGAAGATGAAATAGAAGAAGTCCGGCTCGTGGGAGACTCAATGATACGTGGTCAGATCACAGAGTTTTGCGCCAGGGCACCTAAGACCAGGAAGCGTTTTTGTATCCCTGGTGGTGGTGTGGACGACGTAGTTGCTGCAGTTGACGAAGTATCAAAGATGTCCCCTGCTAATACAATGTACGTCATCCACGTTGGATCCAACGATGTACAGCGAACCTGGTCGGAAGATTTGCTTTTAAAGTACCAGCAGCTGATCAAGTCGTTTAAGGAGAAGTCATCAAGGATCATCGTCTCAGGAAATGTCCCCCGGCTCGGTGTAGAGAGCCAATTTTACAACATAGCCACCAGCACAAATCGTTGTCTAGCAAACCTCTGCAGGAAGGAGCAAGTGGGATTCGTCGACACCTGGGACAATTTCTACTACGATGACTATTTGTTTTCGGACGATGGAGTTCATCTGAACCAGGTGGGAGCAGCACGGTTTGGGCGTCTTCTGAACGATGCGGTGAAGGATTTTCTGAGAATAATCGACTCGGCACAGGACAACCAGGAAGGAGGACCGAAGACAGCGAGGACGGTAACCTGCGAAGGAATTAAATGCTAATCCGTCAAGAACCGCAAATTTGGATGAAGCTCCACCAACACGACCCAAATTCAAAACCGCCAGGGATAACGACCGAGGACCGAGGACCTCCATGAATGTAAATGTAGATCCGACCAAAACCAAAATTTGATTAAAGAACATTCTGTGAGTTCTAAAACCGCAACTTTAAAGGTTTTCTATGCAAACGCTCGTAGCATACGCAATAAATTTTCAGATTTAGAGGAACTAGTGTTTACAGAAAATTATGATGTGATTGGTATAACAGAATCTTGGCTCAATACAGAAGATAAAGGTTTTTATTAGAGTATTCACTTCCCGGTTATGTAATGTTTGAGAAAAGCCGAATAGATAAAAATGGAGGTGGCGTTTTATTTTATATCAAAGAAAGTCTTAACCCGACCCTCATGTCAAAACCTCATATTGTCAACGTCGACACATCTTTTGTGCTAATACAAAATAATAAAGGTACAAAATAATACTTGCATTAATATACTGACTTCCAGCTCAATCAGTGCAAACTGACTGAGAAATTTATGAACAAATTGCAGATGTAAGTAACTCACAAGATACCGTATTTTTGGGCGACTTTAATTTACCTGTGACCAAGTGGGGCGATACTCTTACTTCACACTCCGGACATGACTTGTATGTGAACTTGCAAGAGAGTTCACTCTATCAATTTGTTCGATAGCCGACCCGTGGTAATATCATTCTTGACCTAGTACTTGAAACAAAAGAAGAATTAATAGAGAATTTGAATGTTGGTGATGAATTCAGTAACAGCGACCATCGTACAATAACTTTCACTTTAAAGTTTACTAGTAACGAACCAAATAGCAGCATCTAAAAAGTCCCTAATTTCAAGAAAGCAAACTTTCACAAACTTAGAACTATGTTTAAAGAAACTGAGTGGAGCTCTTTAATTAACAATAACGACATAAATACATCTTGGGAATTATTCGAAACCACTTACCTAAAAGCAGTGCAGGACTACATACCATCGAAAATATGGCGTACAGGCCTTAATAATAAGCCCAAATGGTGGAATAAAGATATTTCAAACTGTCTGCTTGCTAAAAAGTTTGCTAATGACAGATTAAAATCCTCACAAAATGACGAAGAACTGTTGAAATTTGTAGAGCTACAACGCAAAGCCAAAAAGTTAATTAAGCAAAGTAAGAAGACCCTGGAGTTACATGTTGCGAATCAAAGTAAAACAAACCCGAAAGAATTCTATAGTTATATCAGAAAGAAAAAAGTAGTTACTTCAACTGTTGGACCGTTAGTCTGTGAAAATGGAGAATACACCAAAGACGAACTCAAATGAGTAATGCCCTCAATACCTTCTTTGCATCAGTTTTTACAACGGAAGACCTCAGTGATATCCCTACACCATCGCCGATTCAGATTGATAATTCAGATGTTCTAAGCAATATCACCGTTACAGAGAGAGAAGTATTGAATTGTTTAGATAAACTCAAGGTAAATAAAACGCCTGGACCTGATACAATCTCACCTAAAGTCGTAAAGGAAGTTAAGGATGAGGTCTCCAAACCACTGACATTGCTATTCAATAAATCCTTGCAGTCTGGAACTATGCCTGATCAGTGGAAGCTAGCCAACGTAGCACTGATATTTTAAAAAAGCATCAAATCCCTACCCCGTAACTATCGTCCAATTAGCTTAACCTCAGTTGTAATTAATAAGTTAGAAACACTCATAAGAGACAGACTCGTAAATCACTTAGAGGAAAATAACATACTTAAAGATGCTCAACACGGCTTTTGTAAAAAAAGTTCCTGTTTAACAAAACTCTTAGACTTCTTCCACGATAACCTCAACCTCTACGATGCGAGTAAAGCTGTAGATATCATATACCTTGATTTTCAAAAGGCCTTTGACAAAGTTCCCCCACAAACGTTTTCTGCTAAAACTGAAAGCGCATGGAATACAAGACGGTGTGTTGAAATGGATAGAAAATTGGCTCAGCGACAGAAAGCAAAGAGTAGTCATAAACGGCAAGGCATTTAACCCTGGACAGGTTTCGCGTTCTAATGCGTACGGTAAAGGAAACGAGGGTCGAAAGTGGCACGCCGCACTAAAATATTCGCCAAAAATCAGGTAATTGAGATAGATTTTTTGTCTACATTTGAACATGTAATATAAGGAATGCTTAATCGAATGTGAAGTGGAATTGAAAATCAGAGTGATTTTTATATTTTTAATGATTATTCTAGAAAAATAACTTAAGAAAATGACTAAGTTTACTAAAAAATAAAAATAAATACTTAAAGTTCCCTAAGGATAGTGAAACTCTGGTGACTAGTAGGGAGATGGTGTGGACCTCATCAGCTGCAGTCTTGTCGACCTGGGTCCCATAGGGCGCGATCTGTGCAAAGAATAAAAAGGGTTAATTTCGAAAACTCAAAAAAATGATAATGGTTTACAGAAAATCATTAGGGTGCCTAAATATTGGTGGATTTAGCTGAAACTTTGTCAGAATAGTGCCAACCAACACTGGAACACAGGGAAACCCTAAATATTGAGATCAGAACTAGTAAATAGCAATGACATAGCATTGTGTACACTTAACTCCGAGACGTCAGACAGTTTTCGGCAAAAATTTGAGAGAAAAAATTCATAACTGAACAAATTGTTTATGAATCTGCCTATAAATCACCATGGACATTCCTAAACAACCTAAGAACAATATCAGTATGAATAATGGGGGTTTGGAGTAGTTATACACACACAGTACTGAAAGGGTTAACCTTATCTCCCAGCACCGCTCCGGCCGCAACCCTCTGAAAGTAGACAACACTTTCCACAATGTATAGGATGATTATAAATGCATGGATTTTGATCACAACTCATGTGAATGATGAATACTGCTTGAATAATACATACTACACCCTAAAAATATTAAAAAAAAAAAAAAAAAAAAAATTGGGGGCATAACAGGTAAGTACTTGGTAAATTTCAATCAGCAGGAACAGGTAAAATGGTAATAAAATGGGTAGAAAATGGGTAGCTTGTCCCTGGGCAACTGGGGGCATGACAGGTAACTAATTGGTACCAATCAATCAGCAGAAACTAGGTAAAATTATAAGGAAATAGGTAGGTAGTCACTGGGGGCACAACAGGTAAGTACTTTGTCAAATTCAATCACCAGGAACAGGGAAAATGGTAATAAAATGGGTAGCTTGTCCCTGGGCAACTGGGGGCATGACAGGTAACTAATTGGTACCAATCAATCAGCAGAAACCAGGTAAAATTATAAGGAAATGGGTAGGTAGTCACTGGGGGCACAACAGGTAAGTACTTTGTCAAATTCAATCACCAGGAACAGGTAAAATGGTAATAAAATGGGTAGCTTGTCCCTGGGCAACTGGGGGCATGACATTGGTACCAATCAATCAGCAGAAACCAGGTAAAATTATAAGGAAATGGGTAGGTAGTCACTGGGGGCACAACTTGTAAGTACTTTGTCAAATTCAATCACCAGGAACAGGTAAAATGGTAATAAAATGGGTAGCTTGTCCCTGGGCAACTGGGGGCATGACAGGTAACTAATTGGTACCAATCAATCAGCAGAAACCAGGTAAATTATAAGGAAATGGGTAGGTAGTCACTGGGGGCACAACAGGTAAGTACTTTGTCAAAGTCAATCACCAGGAACAGGTAAAATGGTAATAAAATGGGTAGCTTGTCCCTGGGCAACTGGGGGCATGACAGGTAACTAATTGGTACCAATCAATCAGCAGAAACCAGATAAAATTATAAGGAAATGGGTAGGTAGTCACTGGGGGCATAACAGGTAAGTACTTTGTCAAATTCAATGAGGAAATACATCAATAGCGAAATCAGAAAAAAAAAACAAGAAAAAAAAAACAAGAAAAAAAAAAATTGTGGCGGCATATGGCAACTCAGATATCTGGCAACAGTCAGGACACGACGTCACACAATCTAGCCATCATGTGTAGAAGACTGAAAGTCCTAAGTGTATTACAAAGGCATGAAACATATGATTACTGTAACTTTCAACAAATATGGTACAAAAACTTACTGTGTTTACTGGGTCATATGTGGCACCGGAAAAGGGGTGAAAGGGTTGTGGTGGGAGGAGCGAGCGGCGCAGGTCTGTCTTTGGTGGGGTCCCAGCTCCTACTGATAGATGGCTTGCCTCACCAGGAAATTCAGCCTCCTATTGGCTCCCCCGGTCACGTGACATGCAAGCATAGACAAAGGCGGATTTTCGCGTTCCTTAAATGACCCCACGAATCCTGTCCAGGGTTAAATGGACCAATGTAAGTAGCGAGGTACCCCCGGGATCGGTACTAGGACCAATTATCTTTCTAATTTACATCAACGACATAGATGAGGGTCTCACCTGTACAATCTCAAAATTTGCTGACGATACAAAAATTGCAAATAGCGTACTCTCAAAAGAACAAGTTGATGATATGCAACACAATCTAGATAAGTAAATGTAAAGTACTACATATCGGATACCAAAATGAGAAAGCAAACTATTTGATGAATGGCACTCAGCTTAAGAATGTAAACAGAGAAACCGATCTGGGAGTAACAATATCGAGTAACGTAAAACCGAGTCAACAATGTTCAGAATTTGTTAAGAAGGCAAACAAAATAATTGGCTTTATAGGCAGGTCATTTGAGCATAAATCAAAAGACATTATCCTAACCCTTTACAATTCCTTAGTCCGCCCTCTTTTGGAATACTGCGTTCAATCCTGGTGCCCTTATTACCAAAAAGATATAGACAGGGTAGAACGAGTTCAGAGTTCAACGTAGAGTTTCCAAAATGATACCTAGCCTAAAGAACAAACCATATACGAGAAGCGTCTTAGGGAATTAAATCTATTTCCTTTAACCTCTCCGCGGCGCACAGGGGGTTTTCTACAGGGTAAGACTGTGCGCACCTATGATGATTTTGGGACCTATTGCCAATTTCGATAAAAAGTACATCATCGTGTAGGGAATGTTTGCGTGCATCGGCCCATATATATTTGACCCCCCAAAAAATGTCTGGGGGGGGTAGGGGAACGGTCCGTAGTTGAAAAATGTGGAGCGAATGGCACCGCGCGGCTAGATTGTCATCGAGCGGCGAGATTTCCCTGCCGAATATTTACGCGCGCAGGGGATAGAAGGAGAGGGAGGAGGGGGTGGGTTACCGCGTATTATCACGTATATCTCCTTTTTCGAGCCCTTTTAGGCTATTTAGAGTATGTATACGTGTGTAGGGCACCCATATAACAATGAATATGCCTCATAGTGACCAAAAATTGCAATATATAAGGGAATTATAAGAGAATATTTAGGCGGGAATGAAGATGTGTTGGAGGTTTGGCGGCAATTTATGAGCTGAGAGTGTGGTTTACGCCATACATATCACGTATATCTTGTACGTAGAGCACTGTCACGCTATAATACAGACTTGTACGTATGTATACGTGCCATATATCAAAATATATACCGCATATAAACCAATTCATGCGATATTTACGCACATTATCAATGAGTTTCTATGCGTGAACCAAGGTGTGAGTGAGTTGTGGTGGGAATGAAAGGGGGAGAGGGTGTGTTACGCCATAAATATCACGTCAATCTTGTATTTAGAGCACTTCATGCTATAATAAAGACGTGTAATATGTAGGCGTCCCATATAACAAGGAATATACCGCATATAGCCCAATTGATGCGATATTTACGCAAATTGTGAATGTGTTTCTAGCAGACGGAAGCCTGAAAGGGGGGGTTGGGGGTGGGTGGGTGGGTGGGAGGGAGGCATGCAGGGGTGCAGTGAGTGAGTGAGTCGTGGAGAGATGGAAGTCAGGCAGATCTCTAGATAGATAACCAGCTTAGTGATAATTGTGGAGGCGCCCCAGGCGTATTGATGTTTGGTATTTTGACCCTTATGTCTACCAGATGGCTGGTGTTCGTTGCCATCAACAGGTCTACAATAACATGAGTCAGGAATGGAGAGAGAGAGAGAGAGAGAGAGAGAGAGAGAAACTGAGACATGCGTATGTCGTACATATAAATGGACTTCAGAATTGCATTTTTATGCAAGCAGACATTGCATTTTAGACACATGTGAAGTACCACAGAAACATGTAGGCCATTGACTGTAAATAAAGTACTATATTTATAGACCACCAGCGACGGTGCTGAGTCAACACAGGCAGATTGCCTGTTGTGATAGAGGGCTAAATATAGACTGGTGTCTCCTTACACCTGCGAAAGGGTAGATTGCCACCAGAGAAACGTTTACTTATTTATTTCGAAGTAATATGCAATCTAAATGTATATTCGAGACCTACTGCAATTATTTGTATGACAGTCATGACTATGTATAATCCAATATACGCGCGTAGGCGAGACATAAGAAAGCTGGTTGAGCAATTTTCGACACCCACACAGTTATTATTCATTTTTATTTACAATATTATACAATACAAATGTATTTGTGAAGAGTATTTTATCCATTATTGTATTTATACCAATTTTGTTCCCAGACAGAGCTGCTGTAGCTGGAGAATCAAGGAGCGGCAAGGGTCACATCGTGACCGCCTGACCGTGTGAAAATGAGTGGAGTCACACTGAGAGGGGCAATTTTGCTGAGTGTTTGGGCAATTTTTGACAGAATAAAGTTATATAATTACTAATTCTTGACAGAGACAAACTATTATAAACCTTGGCATGATATAATTGATAATCCCATCAATTTACAAACGTAAATTGGTGGGATAATTCATTTTTTTTTGTATATTGTCATTTCGATTGTAGACACGAAGTTTTGAGTGATATTTGGTATGAGCTCCTGTGGCATGGTTGGTAAGGTCGCGGACTGGAAAACTCAAAGTGTCGTAGGGTAGTGGGATCGAATCCAGGAGGGGGTTATGGGGAAGGTTTTATATTGTCTAGAAAATTTTTTATAAATTTTTTTTTTACAAGATCATGCCATTGTATTCAAACAATATGAAATATTCATAGAATATATCATATTGTAAGAATACAATGACATGACCTTGTTTTCTTTTTTTCTTTTTTTATTGTTTTATTTTATTATCATAGTAGGTTTGACATGATTTATTGAAACATATTTATTTTTGTACAATTCATTTGAGGTAAGAAAATAATTATATACACATTACTTAGGCTAATAACAAACATATATATTGATATACTAAAAAAATAAGGCATATTACATGTAAATCTTTGAAACTTATAAACTAAATAATGAAACATACAATTATATAATGTAAAAGCTATATCACAGGGACATCTTTGGAACTTATACATTATATAATATATATGTTACATTATGAGGTAGCGTGATCAATTAGGTCAGGTCAGGTAAGGTAGGGCGCGAGTCCAGGGCAGGGCAGGGCAGGAGGCGAGTCCAGGGCAGGGCACGGGGCGAGTCCAGGGCAGGGCAGGGCAGGGCAGGGGCCGACACTCAGTAGTTCTTGAAGGTGTGGTAGTCCCTGAAGCAGTCACCCAGGCAGAGTGCAACTTTGCACTCGGCGCACATTGAGGTGACTCTTTTGGTCACATGGGGTTTCCTCACACTGGAGCTGCAGACGGTGCACTGCACCTGCCTGTGACGAGTGCCAATCAGCTCGGTGTTGGTTGTGTAGTGTCTTTCGACACCCAGCTGGATGCGGTCAGGAACGTGATCCCCACGCCATGCCGTACGTCTGTGAGTGGTGGTGGCATACTTCTCCAGGAGTTGGTAGGAGACGTTGTACACGAACTCCCGGAATTTCAGCTTCTGGTTTGGGGCCATATCCTTCTTCACCAACCACAAGTTGTAGGCGTTCAGCATCGTTATGTCAACTAGGTGGAGGAAGAGCTTGTGATACCACTTCACAGTCTTCCTCAGACACTCAACACCTGACAGCTGACAGTCAGACTTGTCCACCAGGCGCATGTTTTTGGTGTAGTCCACTACCATGTCGGGCTTGTAGATTGTCTTCCTGGTTCGGTAGTGGATTTTGCCAGAATCCACCTGGGCACCTGTGTGGACGGTGGAAAGCAGGTGGACGTCTCGCTTATCCTTCCACTTCAGGGCTATCAGTTTCCCACACTTCTCGAGCTGCTTGTATTTCTGCCCCTTTCGTCGCCTTCTTCGCACATGCCTCTCGCGGTGTTCCTGGGCCAGGTCGTCTTCTGAAGGTGTGTCACTGGAGGAGGCATCTGTGAGAGGAATGACATCACCTGTGAACTTTGGCATAAACTTTCTTGTCTTTCTGACAGTCCCACATGACCCCGTTTGGTTGTCATAAAGAAACTGGCAGAGAGCAGGAGAAGTATACCAGTTGTCAGTGTAGATGATGTGGCCTTTGCCCAGGTAAGGTGCCAACATTTTCCTGACGATGGCACCTGACATGCCCATGGGGTCATTGGCAGCGGCTTTCGGTATGTCAATGTCAGTGCCTGTATACACGATCATGTCAAGCACTATTCCAGTTTCACAGTCGCACAACACGAAGAGCTTGATTCCGAACCTATGCCTCTTCAAGGGGATATACTGCTTGAAAACAAGACGTCCTTTGAAGAGCACGAGCGACTCATCAATCACCAAATTGAGGAAGGGGTAAAAGTATTTCCTATACCTCTCCAACAACATGGTGAACACCTCCCGAACTTTCCATATCCTGTCAATCCTGTTAGGATTTTCGTTGTCTGCAAAGTGCATAAATCTTAGCAGCAACAAAAATCTGTCACGAGTCATGAACTTATTGAAAGTTGGGGTGGCGATGAGAGGGTCGTGCTTCCAGTAGTGTTGCAACACATGCTTCTTGATCAGAGGCATGAGGAACAACAAGGCAAAGAACGTCAGAAATTCTGCCACAGTCGTATCCACCCAGCCTCGTATTCTCGCTTTTGGAGAAAGGACGTCCAATCTGCCAAACACCCACCTGTAGTAGGCGTTTGTTTGGGCAACGATGTACGTCATTACCTCCATGTCGAAAAAGCGAGGAAGAAGTCGCTTTCGTTCGCTTGATCATCACAGGGCCAGTTGTCAGTTGTTCCTGACGTCCCAGGATTGAACTGGGGCACGTCAGGTACAAAATTGACCCCGTCAGACCAATCGAACGAAGGCATGCCAGGGATCGGAATGTCGTCTGCGTCTTCTTCTGCGTCTGAAATATCGCTTCCATGGTCGCGATACAGCACTTCATCATCATTACCCTCCTCTTCACTCGACAGACGATGCCCTTCCTCGTTTTCGTCACCGACGTCGGACTCACTCCCACTGTCCACTCCCAAATCCCCCCACCCTTGGTCCCGTGCTAGGGCTTCGTCGTCGAAACCCGGGCTGCCAATGTCCTGCGAATCACCATCAAACAGCAGGGCGGCATACTTAGATGGTGTAAGAGTTTTTCCGGGTCACTTTGGCACGTGCGGGAGTCTTATGGACAGGGACAGCAGAGGTGGTGGCAGGGGCGGCGGCAGGGGCGGCGGCGGCGGCAGGGGCGGCGGCGGCAGGGGCAGCAGTGGTGCGTGGCCTTGATGGCAAGATGATGGTGGTGCCTGTCGCCCTTCTCTCTGTTCCTTGGGCAGGGGCGGCAGGGGCGGCAGGGGCAGCAGGGGCGGCAGGGGCGGCAGGGGCGGCAGGGACACCAGGGCCAGCAGTCGCTTTCCCAGTCGCTTTCCCTCTCCCTTTCCCCTTCCCCTTCCCTGTTCCTTGGGCAGGGGCGGCAGGGGCGGCAGGGCCGGCAGGGGCAGCAGGGGCGGCAGGGGCGACAGGGGCAGGGCCGGCAGGGACACCAGGGCCAGCAGTCGCTTTCCCAGTCACTTTCCCTCTCCCTTTCCCCTTCCCCTTCCCTGTTCCTTGGGCAGGGGCGGCAGGGGCGGCAGGGGCAGCAGGGGCGGCAGGGGCGGCAGGGGCGGCAGGGGCGGCAGGGGCAGCTGGGCCAGGGGCGGCTGGTGGTGGTGGTGGTAGGGGCACTGTGGCTGGCGTACGGGTTCTCTTCCCTACGCCCGTGCCTTTCATTTTCCTGCCCCCGCAGGTAATGCAGCCCTAGGGCGGCCTCCTGCGTCGCTGGTACCGGTGGCAGGGGTGGCAGGGGTGGCAGTGGTGGCAGTGGTGGTGGTAGTGGTTGTTGCAGTGGCCTGGGTCGTGGTGGCAGTGTCCCGAAAGACCAATGACCTCTGTGCCATTGCCCTGCTTGCACGTGTTTTACGTGCTTTGGTGCTGGTGATTCGTCCTCTGAGCTGTAGGGCGTGTCGTACTGGTAGCTAGGGTCTTTGGCAGCCACCCTCTGCCTTCCACGGCGGCTAACACCACCAGAAGGAGGGCTGGTTGTGTCATCAGGGAGCGAGCGTGAGGGACGTGTAGGCTCCATGACTAGTGCGTGGTTACTGGCGCGGTGGTGCTTGCACGAGTGCGGGGCGAGCGTTTGGCGGGGTGGTATCGAGAGTTGACATGTAGTACAATACCCACACCAATTTTCAGCCGCCTGGCTATAAACGCGCGGTTTTGGTACGTGTTCAAAGTCTCTGCTCTTAAGAGTCTACCCGCAGTGCGCCGGGGGAACTCTTAAGAGTCTCCCCGCAGCTCCCGGGTTAACCCAGCCCAGATAAAGAGGCGACTTAATTCAAGTGTTCAAAATCATCAAAGGAATCGACAATATGAACTGTAGTAAGTACTTCACTATCGACCAATCTAATTACATGCGGGGAAACGGTTGCAAAATTATTGGTAAATCTTTTAACTCACACGAAGCTAAGAATTTCTTCTTTAATCGAGTTGTCAACTTATGGAATGGGCTTTCCCGAGATGTCATAGACTGCAGCACCGTTGATTCATTTAAACTTCGCCTTGAAAAATACCTCTCATCAAACCCGCGACTGACTGCGTTTGTAAATGAATAACTTTCATTTATCCTCCCCTCAGTTACTAACCCATCTATCCCCTACTAACTTCCTAATCCTGCCACGGACATTAGTTCCAGGGCAGTAGTTCCCTTTCAAATGTTCCCTTACCCACTCTAAACCGCTGTTTGGACACTTGATTCTTAGTGTTTTGGAGGACTAGCAGCCTAGAAGGGTCACTAGTCCTGTTGTTGCTTGATTTCCTTTGTACTCCTTTGTACTCTCTCTCATAAGGCAAGCTGGAAAATATGTTCGCCTTAATGGCACTGACAGGCCTAATGAGTTTGATAAAAGGATTATTTTCGGTCCAGCTGACATGTATACACATCCAAAAAAAAAAATATTTGGTGAAGTGATACATACTTTACACTGATGTACGCCCACCTACAGGAAACATAGCTATGTGTGATAGGTAGATAGATAGTGAGAGAGAGGAAGACCGTATACTGGTATTATTTATTAGTTCTCACAAAGTTTTGTTTATGCACTCTGCCCTGCATTCATTCCCTCATTTATGATCTCTACATTCTGACATATAGAGATAAGATAGGTCACGAAATATAGTTTTCACTATTGTGTGTCAATTGTATGTGGTGGGACAAAAGGAGACAAAAAAGATGCCTGTAACTAGTGTCTCCCTCAAAGTTGAAAGTTATAGTCGCTATTGTAAACGATTGTTGGTGTATTGGAAAGAAGTGTGGTGTGCTTGTTTAGTGTAGTGAAATGAGTAGGAGGAGGAGGTGTTTGTGAGAGCTAGCTGGATAACTCTCAGTGTAGGTAAGACACAATCAGAAACGGTGAGGGAAGTCAGACAAATGAAAAAGGAGTTCTAGCAACACCTATCACATTCTTATAAGGCCTCCACTAGGTATTGCCCTGCTAGAATGGGGCCTAGAATCATCCCATGGGCGAGGTGGACCACAGAATCACACACACACACACACAATACACACACACACACATAAGGACACACAACACACACATACACACACACACACAGACAGAGACAAAGACACACACTTTTTTTAAATAGAAGGTCCCACCCCGTTCCCATTCTTAAGTTAGCCATTTTAGATTTACAGAAGAGTGACCATTACTTGGATTACTGAATGTCCACAAACATTTCAGTAATGTAAGCATGTTTCCTTTTTTTTTTTTTTTTTTTTGTATTAAGGTGACAGTCACAAAGTGGTGTACAATCTATCTTAGTCTAGTTACATTATAGTTTATATTATTGTACCTGTACCTCCCTACAATCAACCTAGTTGTTCCCCAATTCGGCCCTCCGCCACGACCATTTAAAAGTCCAAGTCTCTCACTCTTGTCCTTTGTAGCGGGGAGGACCTTGTACCCCTGAGACATAGGAGTGCAAACCACACACACACAGACATACACACACACACACAAACACGCACATACACACATACACACCTCCCCGTGGCGTAACTGATAGCGCGTCTGGCTCACAACCAGAAGGTCCCAAGTTCGCGACCCGGGCGGGGAAGAGGCATTTGGGCAAGTCTCTTAACGGTGTAGCCTCTGTTCACCTAGCAGTATAAATAGGAACCTGGTATAAGTGGACACAGTTGTGACGTCCCATCTGGGGTTGGTGATCGGTTACAAGGTGAGATGGGTATCGTACTGGTCAACCTAAGCCTTCGGGTGAGACTGGTACCGTAGTGAGAATGGTACCGTACAAATTTACCCTAAGCCTTTGCTTCCAAATGTCGCCAATTAGATAAAATACACACTACACACATATCCGCAGCCATTCCAATGATACATAAACACTTAACATGCATTTCACGCAATACATTCCCAGTTAAGGAGGCGCGATAATAATGAGCTTAGCTCGCATTGCGTGGATTCCCCTTGACGAACAAGTGAGTGAGTGAGTGAATAACACACACACACAGTCAACAACAATATGATCCATCTATCAGTGTGGCATATATGGGTCTAAATGTGTGTGTTGTAGTCCGCTAGGCTGAGCACAGATTGATGGCTTCAACGTATGGGGGCTAGGGAAAAGATGGACAGGGGGAATGATGCAAGGGAATGACATTTGGGGGGGGGGGGGTGCGTGTGTGTGGGTGTGGTAGTGTGTATGTGTGTGTGTGTGTGTGTGTGAGAGAGTGAGTATGTTTGTGTGTGTGTGAGAGAGAGTGTGTGTATGTATGTGTGTGTGTCTGTGTGAGAGAGAGAGTGTGTGTATGTATGTGTGTGTGTGTGTGTCTGAGTGAGAGAGAGAGAGTATGTGTGTGTGAGAGAGAGAGAGAGGGTGTATGTGTGTGTGTAATAATAATATAAAAATACAAATAATCGATGTGTTTCGAGCGTGTGTGTGTGTACTGTATGTGTTCGTGTATGTGTGTGTGTGAGTGTGTGTGTGTGTGTGTGAAGAAACATAGGTTGGACTTGAAATAGGTGTTGAACTAAATTATTATATATCCTATTAAACATAATGTAATGCTGTACAGTATTTTGTGCTGATCTTTTAATTAAGAAGGTGTCAGATAATTTACTAAGCTGGGTACAAAATGTGTCCTATGTGGTGGAAGTTTACTTTGTACTTAGCGTGCCAGAATCTCTTGTTCACTGCACAGTTTTGCCTCACTTCGGCGACGCTACAGCAAATATATTTATTTAAGGGGGTAGTGCTCCGTTTTTGGCCTATATATTTATTTATTAATTTATTTCTGAATGTACTCGCTAGACCTCCATCTAGCTTAGAGAAACACCCCTTAGACCTCCTTTCAAGATAAATTTGTACACTTCTTCGGTAGAAAAGTGTCCCGGCTGAAGACCTATTGCTTCTCAAATTAGAGGCTCAGGAAAAAAATCGACGCCTAAATGACACGAAAAGTCTTAATATTGACACAAACAATGAGGCGAAAGGTCTCAAAATCGCCAAACTAACGCGGCGAACGTCTTAAAATTTCATAACTAATATGCTAAACATGAGGGAGAAGAGGGTCCACAAAAAGCGAGTACTACCCCCTTAACTTTAGTCGGTTGTCCGTGTGGGGGCATGCTAGATTTAGACGATATTCTGCAGTTTAGGAAGGATCTGTGGTGGTTAAATGGGTTGGTAGAAATAATTTGAAGCCTTATTATTACTAGAGGTCCTTCCTAAACTGAAGATAATCGTCTAAATATGGCTAGAATAAAATATACCACCCGTCGCTGGCACTCAAAAGGTTAAGATGTATGTCATGTATATGACTTAAGGGGGTACTACTCGCTTTTTATGGACCCCCTTCTCCCTCATGTTTAGTATATTAGTTTTGAGATTTTAAGACGTTATTTCCGTTAGTTTGGCAATTCTGAGACCTTTCGCCAGATTTCTTTGTCAATATTAAGACCTTTCGTGCCATTTACGTGTTGATTTTTTATTCCTGGCTAGCGATAGCGTGCCTGTAATTTTAGAAGGAATATTTGTCTACCGAACAATGTACACATTTATTTTGAAAGGGGGTCTAGGGCATGTTTTTTTAAAGCTTGATTTAGGTCTAGCGAGGAAACTCGAATATATATATATAGATAGATAAATATATAGGCCAAACAAACAAGCATTTGTTACCCTTAAGCCGGTATCACACGAGAAATTTTATAGTCAACATTCGATGATCAACATTTTTCTGTCAACATTTCTGGAATATTTTGCACTACTATAGGAAACTAGACTGATGATAGATGAATTAAGGTAACTGAAATATTTTAAATGTTAACTTCATAAGCTACCAGACCAGTGTTGAGGATAAATTGTGAGGGAAAAAAGCGATCGTGTGATACCAGCTTTACGGAAATAAATCAACCAAGTCCTATTCACTGGCATCTATAGCCAAACGTTTCTCCTGTACCCCCTTCTCCCTCCTGTTTAGACCCATTAGTTTAGCGATTTTAAGATGCTTGTTCATTAGTTTGGCGAATTTGAGACCTTTCGCCCCATTATTTTGTCAATATTAAGACCTTTCGTGCCGTTTAGATGTCGATTTTTCCCTGGTGAGCGATAGCGAGTAGGTATTTTTTTAAGGAATCGGCCTTCGGGTGGGACATTTTTCTACCGAAAAATGTACAAATATATCTTGAGAGGGTGTATATGGGGCATTTGTTTAAGTTTGATGCAGGTCTAACGAGGACACTTAAAATTCAATAAATAAATAAATAAATAGCCCCCAACACAAAGCACTAGCCCCTTAAAGGTCCTTCCTCTTCAGCACCATGACGCCCTTTTACCTTTGATTCTGGCTAAAATTCGATGAGTTTATGCATTTAAGATGGACCTATGTTAATAAGAGAGTTGATTGAGATCGTATTTACCCATTTGTGTCGTATAGGTAGATTGCAAACTAAAGAAAATCGTCTAATGGTAATCAGAATATAATGACAATTACGTAATGGTGATGAAGGGGTTAAGGGGGAAGGGTATATTTTTAGGTCGATTATTTCATATATAGAAAGTATACCGGTATAGGCCTATACAGTTTATACAGTATAACATTTATATCTATATATTTTTCTTTTCCTCCTTAGACCTCCATCAAACTTTAAAAACAACATCCATTAGATCCCCGTTCTAGATAGAGTAAATGTGTAAATTTTTCGGTAGAAAAATGTCCCGGCCGAAGGCCAATTCTTCCAAAATTACAGGCTCACTATCGTTGGCCAGGAAGTAAAATAGGACACCTAAATAGCACGAAAAGTCTTAATATTGATACAGAAATGGGGTGAAAGGTCTTAAAATCGCCAAACTAATAGGGCAAACGTCTTATAATCTCAAAACAAATGGGGCTTAGCACTAGGGAGAAAGTAGACCAGAAACACATGCCATCTCCCCTTAAGCTCGGGAATACAGCGCCAATCTACTACGATGGCCACTTTTGTTATCACCTTGGTGACCCGAATTGCCTGTCACCGATTATCCTAAAATCTATAATTATCTTTACCATACCGGTACTTGAATATTATTCAAGTATTTATTGTTTTTGGTGTCGATTACAAAATTACAAACTCACTCTCACACACAGACACACACACACACGCACACTCACTCACTCTGACACACACCTGCACATAATATACACTCTCTCTCATTCGGACACACACAAACTCACTCTCACTCTCTCTGACACACACGCACACACACTTACACACGTACAAACTCTCTCACTCACTCGCTACCGCCCGCTAGCTACCGCCAGACGCTGCAGACGCTCTGTCAACGCTCTCACGATATCGATCATAATTTGAGTATTAACTACTCATCCTCTTCATTCTTGTGCATGGAAGGTGGTTAAGAGCACGTTTAACCATCCTGTAGCTTAGTAAGTAACATTGCACGATATTTCGGTGTGTATTGACTGATACACTTTGTGTTTATCACAAGCCTCCTGCTCGAACAGGGCGCTACTAGCGCCATCTATTGTTTTGTTTTGTTTTGTAAACAAACGCTCTCTTACTATTTTATATAAAATCGTAGCCCCTAATTTTACCCATTACCTACTGTAGTAAGTATCTATTTAACTGCCTGGTATGTAAGTAAAGCTTTGCATATTAATTTGCTAATAAACAATATTGTTTACTAACTAACCTGCCTACAGGGACTAACGCCGACGCCATTTTGTAAACAAACATTTGGGGGGGATTATACATACTAAGTTTCAGCCAATTTTGTACCAAATTTAAGTGCATTAATTTATCTTTTCCCCCTAGATATATTCTTGACTTTTTCTCCTCAGACTGATTTTACTTTAAGCTAAGGGTGGTATTTGTACAAACTAACCTAGCCTAACCCAACCTGCCAAGCTTTTAACCTAACCCAAACCTAGCCTAGCCTAGCCAGCCAATCTGTTGTTATTATTAACTCTTGTAGATATTGTATTTAGTATCCTACTGTAGCTATATATATATCTGTAATTTTAGTTGTTGCTTGCACAATCTTGTAGTAACCTTTGACTGATACACTTTTGTTTTATCTAAAAGGAGTAGGCTACTGCTTTACTAGGCTACAGCGACACCAGGGCCATCTGTTGACACAGTATATTAACCCCTTGTGTGCAGTCACACTTTATTTTTATATAATCTCTATTTGGTGAATTGTATATTTAGTAACATAATCTGTTATATATATATTTGTATAAGGTTAGGTTATCACACCTGGTAGCCTATTTCTGCATATTTTAATTTTATTATTTTCGGTTAGGCTATTGAATGCTGGTTGCCTATTGTTGCGTATTTCAATTTAAACATTTGTTTTTGGTTAGGCTATCGCCCCTGGAAGCCAAATTCTGCGTATCTCAACATTTTTTTTTTCGGTTAGGCTATCACCCTGATAACCTATTTCTGCGTATTTCAATATATTTGTTTTCGGTTGAAGTGATTGAAGTGTTTTTAAAGTGAGTGAAGTATTTTAAAGTGAGTTAAGTGTTTTAAAGTGAGTGAAGTGTTTTTTTAAGTGTGAAGTGATCTGAAGAAAGTGACTGTCACCATGCCTCGCGCTTGTACGAACTGCGCCGGTAGGTTTGGTGAGTCCATGTTTGCTACTGTCGATCTTCAAGTCTTCCGGTTCTGCCAGCAACGAGAGAATTTTACAATGAAATTAGATGAAGCCTACAACAAGATCAACGACCTCACCATGAAGCTGGAATCACTCCAAGAGTTTGTAACACTCAACGTTGGAGTACCACAAACTTCAATTGTCACCGCAACTCCAGCAGCCCCCAACGTCAACTGCCAACAATTCAACGCATGCAGTAGCCATTTCAGCTGATGGTTCCGATACTCATGAAACAAATAGTGACTCTCTTCCCCCTTGGTGTGGACGATGTAGTTGCTGCAGTTGACGAAGTATCAAAGATGTCCCCTGCTAATACAATGTATGTCATCCACGTTGGATCCAACGATGTACAGCGAACCTGGTCGGAAGATTTGCTTTTAAAGTACCAGCAGCTGATCAAGTCGTTTAAGGAGAAGTCATCAAGGATCATCGTCTCAGGAATCGTCCCCCGGCTCAGTGTAGAGAGCCGATTTTACAACATAGCCACCAGCACAAATCGTTGTCTAGCAAACCTCTGCAGGAAGGAGCAAGTGGGATTCGCCGATACCTGGGACAATTTCTACTACGATGACTATTTGTTTTCGGACGATGGAGTTCATCTGAACCAGGTGGGAGCAGCACGTTTTGGGCGTCTTCTCAACGATGCAGTGAAGGATTTTCGGAGAAGAAATCGACTCAGCACAGGACAACCAGGAAGGAGGACCGAAGACAGCAAGGACGGCAACCTGCAAAGGAATTAAATGCTAATCCGTCAAGAACCGCGAATTTGGATAAAGCTCCACCAACACGACCCAAATTCAAAACCGCATGGGATAACGACTGAGGACCGAGGACAGCCATGAATGTAAATGTAGATCCGACCAGAACCAAAAATTTGATTAAAGAACGTTCTGTGAGTTCTAAAACCGCAACTTTAATGGTTTTCTATGCAAACGCTCGTAGCATACGCAATAAATTTTCAGATTTAGAGGAACTAGTGTTTACAGAAAATTATGATGTGATTGGTATAACAGAATCTTGGCTCAATACAGAACATAGAGACTTTTTAGCAGAGTATTCACTTCCCGGTTATGTAATGTTTGAGAACAGCCGAATAAATAAAAATGGAGGTGGCATTTTATTTTATATCAAAGAAAGTCTTTAGCCGATCCTTTTGTCAAAACCTCAAATTGTCAACGTCGACACACCTTTTGTGCTAATAAAGAATAATAAAGGTACAGAAATAATACTTGCATTAATATACAGACCTCCAGCTCAAGCAGCGCAAACTGACCAAGACATTTATGAACAAATTGCAGATGTAAGTAACTCACATGATACAGTATTTTTGGGCGACTTTAATTTACCTGTGACCAAGTGGGGCAATACTCTTACTTCACACACCGGACGTGACTTGTATGCGAACTTGCAAGAGAGTTCACTCTATCAATTTGTTCGATCGCCGACCCGTGGTAATAATGTTCTTGACCTTGTACTAGCAACAAAAGAAGAATTAATAGAGAATTTGAATGTCGGTGATGAATTCAGTAACAGCGACCATCGTACAATAACTTTCACTTTAAAGTTTACTAGCCAAAATATAGCAGCATCTAAAAAGTCCCTAATTTCAAGAAAGCAAACTTTCATAAACTTAGAGCTATGTTTAAAGAAACTGACTGGAGCTTTTTAATTAACAATAACGACATAAATACATCTTGGGAATTATTCAAAACCATTTAAGAGACTGAAACTGCACTGATGTGTGGAACACTCAGTCTTAAAATTGTATGTATGTATGTATGTTACCTAAGAGCAGTGCAGGACTGCATACCATCGAAAATACAGCATACTGTACAGGCCATAATAATAAACCTAAATGGTGGAATAAAGATATTTCAAACTGTCTGCTTGCTAAAAAGTTTGCTAATGATAGATTAAAATCCTTACAAAATTACGAAGGACGGGTGAAATTTGTAGAGCTACGACGCAAAGCCAAAAAGTTAATCAAGCAAAGTTAGAAGACCCTGGAGTTACATGTTGCGAATCAAAGTAAAACAAACCCAAAATAATTCTACAGTTATATCAGAAAGAAAAAACTAGTTAGTTCAACTGTTGGACCGTTAGTCGATGAAAATGGAGAATACACCAAAGACAAAGTACAAATGAGTAATGCCCTCAATACCTTCTTTGCATCAGTTTTTACAACGGAAGACCTCAGTGATATCCCTACACCATCGCCGATTCAGATTGGTAATTCAGATGTTCTAAGCAATATCACCGTTACAGAGAGAGAAGTATTGAATTGTTTAGATAAACTCAAGATAAATAAAACACCTGGACCTGATACAATCTCACCTAGAGCCGTAAAGGAAGCTAAGGAGGAGCTCTCTAAACCACTGACATTGCTATTCAATATATCCTTGAAGTCGGGAACTATGCCTGATCAGTGGAAGCTAGCCAACGTAACACCGATATTCAAAAAAGGCAGCAAATCCCTACCCAGTAAGTATCGTCCAATTAGCTTAACCTCAGTTGTATGTAAAATGCTAGAAATACTCATAAGAGACAGACTCGTAAATCACTTAGAGGAAAATAACATACTTAAAGATACTCAACGCGGCTTTCGTAGCAAACGTTCCTGTTTAACAAACCTCTTTGACTTCTTCCACGATATCCTCAACCTCTACGATGAGAGTAAAGCTGTAGATATTTTATACCTTGATTTTCAAAAGGCCTTTGACAATGTTCCCCACAAACGTTTACTGCTAAAACTAAAAGCGCATGGAATACAAGACGGTGTGTTGACATGGATAGAAAATTGGCTCAGCGACAGAAAGCAAAGAGTAGTCATAAACGGTATGGCATCTAAATGGACCAATGTAAGTAGCGGGGTACCCCAGGGATCGGTACTTGGACCAATCCTCTTTCTAATTTACATCAACGACATAGATGAGAGTCTCACCTGTACAATCTCAAAATTTGCTGATGATACACAAATTGCAAATAGCGTACTCTCAAAAGAACAAGTTGAGGACATGCAACACAATCTAGATAAGTTGTCATGTTGGGCCCAAATTTGGCAAATGAGTTTCAATGCGGATAAATGTAAAGTACTACATATCGGATACCAAAATGAGAAAGCAAACTATTTGATGAATGGCACTCAGCTTAAGAATGTAAACAGAGAAACCGATCTGGGAGTAACAATATCGAATAACCTAAAACCGAGTCAACAATGTTCAGAAGTTGTTAAGAAGGCAAACAAAATAATTGGCTTTATACGAAGGTCAATTGAGCATAAATCCAAAGACGTTATCCTAACGCTTTACAATTCCTTAGTCCGCCCTCTTCTGGAATACTGCGTTCAATCCTGGTGCCCTTATTACCAAAAAGATATAGACAAGCTAGAACAAGTTCAACATAGAGTTACCAAAATTATATCTAGCCTAAAGAACAAACCATGCGAGGAGCGTCTTAGAGAATTAAATCTATTTCCTTTAACCCAGCGCAGATTAAGAGGCGACTTAATTCAAGTGTTCAAAATCATCAAAGGCATCGACAATATGAAGTTTAGTAAGTACTTCACTATCGACCAATCTAATTACACGCGGGGAAACGGGTGCAAAATTATTGGTAAATCTTTTAACTCACACGAAGCTAAAAATGTCTTCTTCAATCGAGTTGTCAACTTATAGAATGGGCTTCGCCGAGATGTTATAGACTGTAGCACCGTTGATTCATTTAAACTTCGCCTAGAAAAATATCTCGCATCAAACCCGCGACTGACTGCGTTTGTAAATGAATAACTTTATTTTATCCTCCCCTCAGTTACTAACCCCTCTGTCCCCTACTAACTTCCTAATCATGCCACGACATTAGTTCCAGAGCAGTAGTTCCCTTACCCACTCTAAACCACTGTTTGGACACTTGATCCTCAGTGTTTTGGAGGACAAGCAGCCTAGAAGGATCACTAGACCTGTTGTTGCTTGATTTCCTTTGTACTCCTTTGTACTCTCTCAGACACTCTCTCTCTCTCTCTGTCTCTCTCTCATATCTCTATCTCGTACATCCAACTCAAGTTGAAGAAAACGGAGACAGATGTACTGTAGACTTAAGCCGGGCGGATCGTGTAGTGGAAGGAATGAAGGAAGGAAGGAAGGGAGGGAGGAAGGAAGGAAGGGAGGAAGGCAGGAAGAGAGGAAGGCAGGAAGGGACGAAGGTAGGGAAGGGAGGGAGGAAGGAAGGGAGGAAGGCAGGTAGGAAGTAAGGAAGGGAGGGAGGAAGGAAGGGCGTGAGGAAGGCAGGTAGGAATGAAGGGAGGGAGGAAGGAAGGGAGGAAGGCAGGTAGGGAGGGAGGAAGGAAGGCAGGTAGGAAGAAAGGAAGGGAGTGAGGGAGGGAGGGAGGGGGGGAAGGAAGGGCGTGAGGAAGGCAGGTAGGAATGAAGGGAGGGAGGAAGGAAGGGAGGAAGGCAGGTAGGGAGGGAGGAAGGAAGGCAGGTAGGAAGACAGGAAGGTAGGAATAAAGGAAGGGAGTGAGGGAGGGAGGGTGGAGGGGGGAAGGAAGGAAGGAGGGAGGGAGGAATGAAGGAAGGAAGGCAGGTAGGAAGCAACCAAGCAAGGAAGGAAGGGAGGAAGGGAGGGAGGGAGAGAGGGAGGAAGGAAGGAAGAGAGAGAGAGAGAGACGTGGCAGCATAGCTACATAGACATACAAATTACACAGACCTTTTTTGTGCATGAATAAACTAATGAAAGCCTATGATCCTCGCGGGATTCGAACTCGGGACACCACACCCAGAACATAAGCATCTAACCTATTACACCACCAAACAAAACGGCTCATCTCCCGTTAAATACGATCATTAGACAGTAAGTAGACCAACACATATATAATAGCTTCCTTCCCGTCCATTCCACTCACTCAAACACACACATATACACACACACACACAACCATACACACAAACAGGTAATCCTACATATCAGGTTCACACACACACACAGACAGACACACACACACACAGCCATACATACACACACACGCAAAAACAGACAGACAGACACACACAGACAGATAGACAGACACACACACGTACAGACAGACAGACACACACACACACACACACACACACACACACACACACACACACACACACAGACACACATACAGATAATCCTACACATGAGGTTCGGCACATCAAAGCCACATAGATCACTCAACCTATCCAGTAAATGGAAGGTGTAGTTGTGGTGTACAGATGATGCTACACCGGGAGCAACTATTTTTATTCATATTTTGTTCTCGTACAAATTATAGGAAATAGGTAGTTTTTCTGGTTTTTCCTCATTTTTAGCCCCATTAGTTTGCAGATTTTAAGGGGTTTGTTCCATTAGTTTGGCGATTTTCAGACCTTTCGTTCCATTTCTTTGTCAATATTAAGACTTTTGGTGTTATTTAGGTGTCAATTTTTTCCTGGGCAGCGATAGTGAGCCTGTAATTTAAGAGGATCCTCTATCTAAAAATGTACAAATATATATTGAAGGAGGGTCTTGGGCGGGTTTTTTTGTATAAACTTAATTCCTGTCTGGGGAGGAAACTAAAACAAATTAGTGAAAAGATACACAAATTAGCAAATAAATACGCCCATCCCCCTCTTAACTCTTTCGTACTCTACGGTATATATCAGGCCTCACGTGGTTCATAGTTTGGACAATCTCACTACAAAATGTCTGTGCAAGATATGAATAATTCCTACGGTTATCACTCCCGTTAGAGGCTGCCAATCAATAAGTTATGCACATTTAAATTGCAGAGAGACCGTAAAACCCAATTAACCGATCTTCATACCCATAACAGCCGCATTAATTTCCACATCATATTACTTCTATTACACTTCAACTCTTCTATGACTCAAGAATCTTAAGAATTTTTCTGTGTTGGTGGTGTAATGGTTTAAATGCTTATGTATATATGTAATTATATACTTATATATAATTATTATTTAATGATTTCAGTATGTATATGTGTGAGAGAGAGAGAGCGAGCGAGAGCGAAGGAGAATACACCATGGTAGTAAGAGAGGGCTTAGGAAGTGATACCAGCAGGAAAGGGAAGAGATCTGAGTGTAAGCCAGATGATAGACTTGTTGTTTATCTTGCAGTAAAACCAGCAAGCACCAACAGGCCAGGCAACGACTGGCTAACATTAACTTTTGAAATTACACCAAGAAAGTCCAGGATATTCTTAATAAACAAAACAACATATGAAATTATCCAAATTTTTCCTGGATAAGACAACCAACAGAGCAAATAATGAAAAACCCATAAGGAGTGTTGGAGGTATACCGTAGTAATGGAGAAGACTGCAGGAGTTGTAAAAGATACTTGAGAAGATACACCTGAAGGTGGAGGTAGTAGCTAGGGTCCAGCATCCATGCAGATATATCAGCCAGAGTGGTCAGATCGATCCCTGAGAGGAATATAATTATGATGAAAGATGTATTGGCTGTGAGGGGATATGTGTGGAGGACTGTGTGTGTGGGAGTGGGGTGGGGGGGGATGGAGATCTGTGTGTGGGTGGGTGTATGTGTGTGTGTGTTGAGTGTGTGTGTCTGTGTGTTTGTGTGTGTGTGTGTATGTGTGTGTGTGTTTGTGAGAAAGAGAGTGAGAGCTAATAAGGCCAAAGCTTCAATAATTGCAATCACAGAAACCAGGCTGGATTCAAGTATAAACGATGGTGAAAAAAACATTCAAGGTTTCAACATGGTTAGCAATGATCGCAATAGGCAAGGGGGAGGAGTATGTCTGTATGTAGAAAACAACCTCACACACACAACTAGGACCGACCTCCATGTAGAAAATCACGAAGCTCTGTGGATCGACCTACACAGTACACCTGCCGAGGACAAGACCCATCACAATTGGGGTGTGCTATAGGCCACCAGACGACACACAATTCTTGACCAAATTTGAACGAACTTTGTCATCGCTAGACCCTCGGAATGAATCCATTATACTAGGGGATTTTAACCTGTGTTACAAACAACGAAATAATAGGCTTGTACGAGAATATAGGCACATACTGACAATGCACAATCACAAACAACTCACCACAACCCCCACACGTATCTCTGAGATCACTCCCACAATATTAGACCACATAAACTGTAACAAAGAGGAGAAAATATCCCAATCAGGGGTTATACAGACTGGGATAAATGACCACTTAGTCACATATTGCACACGGAAAACCACAAATATTACCCTAGAAAATCACAAGGTTATCAAAACAAGGTCACTCAGAAACTACAACAAAGAAACATTTCAGGACATTTTATGGAATACAGACTGGTCTCCAGTGTTTGGAAGTACATACGTTAATGACGCATGGGTTGGCTTCAGAACCATCATCATAAACATCCTAGACGAAAAAGCTCCTCTGAAAGACATACCGTACGAATTAAAGCAAGGTCAGACCCATGGATCAACAATGACATACTACACCATCTGGAACACAGAGACAATCTGTTAAAAAGGCTAGTGAAACATAGACAGGATCAAGGTCTGAAACATGAGTTCAACAGGGCCAGGAATAAACTAAGTAGAAAAATAAAATCAGCGAAAACTAAACAATTTCCACAATAAGGCAGAGGAATATCAGAATAACCCCAAAAAACTATGGAGGCACCTAAAAACAATAGGCTACAGCAATAAGGCAAGGGATTCGTCTAACACTAATATTGCTCTCAACATTAATGATCAGGTTTGCCACGATAAACAACAAATCTCAACCTACTTCAACACCTTCTTCACCTCCATAGCAAATACATTTGCACAGAACCTACCGCAACCTCTCAATAAATACACGACAACAAGGGCCACCTTTCGAAATTTCTACAGAGATAAAGGCATACACCCGAACACATTTGGATTGCAAAATGTTACACCAAAATACACTTTTGACGAGCTCTCTAACCTAAATGTACATAAAAGCACAGGACCAGACAAAATTCCTGCCAAATTTCTACGAGATGGAGCCATTGGTATAGCAGGTCCCCTAACCCACATCATCAACCTGTCAATTAACACCAACACTGTACCTGCTGAACTGAAGGAAGCTATTGTAACCCCTCTATTCAAGAAAGGAAATAAACTAGAAGTTGGCAACTACAGACCAGTTAGCATATTATGTATTGTATCTAAAATCCTTGAAAGAGCGGTATACACCCAAATTGAACACTACCTCAAAGAAAATGATCTATTTTATAAGTTTCAATCAGGTTTCAGATGCATGTACTCGACTGACTCCTGTCTCATCCATTTAACAGATCACATTCGTAAAGAAATGTCTAAAGGTAACTACACCGGTATGGTTCTTCTTGATCTACAAAAAGCGTTTGACACAGTTGACCATGATAACCTATGTAATAAACTACAAGCAATGGGCATTGGGTCTGTGAACTGGTTTAAATCTTATTTCAGTGGTAGAACACAAAAAGTCAAAATTGATTATAATATATCTGATCCTATGCCAATTAACTGTGGGGTCCCGCAGGGAAGCATCCTTGGTCCCTTACTCTTTCTCTGTTATGTGAACTAAGGAACTGAGCGTCTCGTGTAAATTATTGCTGTATGCTGACGACAGCGTGCTTCTAGTTTCAGGAAAAGACCCAATAAGTATTGCCTGGGCAAGACGGAAGCCATCTTATATGGGACACAACGTAAACTGAAAGACATTGTGGGGTTCTCGGTCAACTCTAATGATATTCCTATAACAACAGTGTCACAAGTTATATATCTCGAAGTAAAACTAGACTCGAGTTTGTCAGGTGAAACAAATATGGAATCTATCCTGTATAAGTGTAGAGCACGTATAAAATACCTGTATAGACAGGTGGGATGCTTGCCAGCGGCGACCAAAAAGACCCTTTGCCAAGCGCTTGTTCAATGTCATTTTGACTATTCTGTGTCATCCTGGTACTCTGCATCATCTAAATCAGCACAGCACAAACTTCAGGTCACTCAAAATAAAATGGTTAGGTTCATGCTGAACCTAGGACCCAGATCACATGTTGGCCAGGAACAACTTCAGTCACTAGGTATGCTCAATGTCTCTGACAGGGCCAAACAAATCAGGCTCACTAATGCCTTCAAAATTGTCTATGACAGAGCTCCGGAGTATCTTAAGAGTGATTTTGTTAAAGCAAATGAGAGGAGTGGACATAATACAAAAAACAGGATGTTTAATTTTAAGGTTCCGAGAATCCAAGGACCGGGTAAGCAAACATTCTTCTTCACTGCCATCAAAGACTGGAACGACCTACCCCAGTCAGTCCGTGAAAAGAGAACACTGTATTCCTTCAGACGTAGCATGAAGGAACACCTGAACCGGATAGCTGCGAGAAGGGAGCAGCTAGCTTATGTCTACTTCTAAATACGACATAAGAGATAGGCAAACCAAACTGAAATGATTACTGATTACGGATTACTGATATTTACCATAGAATATAAGGTATCTTAACATAACCCCCTAGAAACACTTTCTCTAAAGTATTTCTTTCTTTTATCCTCCCCTTTTCCCCAGCTAACCTAATCCCACAAGGACCCCAATGGAAATACGCCTAACGGCCTTATTGGGCTATCCTTAGCTGGAATTATGCAAAGCTGGTACATGTCATATTTGTAACATACTATGTGGTACCAACTCTGTAAATTGCTAACTGAAAACATATTATTATTATTATTATTATTATTATTATTATTATTATTATTACTACTACTTTTTTAGCCTAGCATAAAACAAAACGGCATAGCCTAGGCCTACAAGCTAGATAATCGAGTGAGTTGCCTCAGCATATGAAGGCGATTCATTCACGGCCACCCCCTCTCAGGGATTACGCCTGGCAATTAGATAGATAGAGATTTAATCATAGTATGGTAGGGTAGATCATTTAATTTTCTATCAAACGTTAAGCAATTGTATTCACCTGATGAAATGAAACTCTGGGCAAGAGTATATGTATAGGCTAAGCAAAACTTTTCGAGAAACGCATACACATACGGTTGGTAGTTTGTGTACTAGGTTACTTTTGTTAAAGCTGGACGTGTTTACTCAGTTTTAGAAAGAGCTCTCGTATTCCCGGTATTAGCCTATATCTTATTACAAATGTAAATGTGAATAACATATTCGCAACAAGGCTCAACAACTAAGAGTTTCTTACCAGTTACGACATTCCACAGCAAGAGATACACCACATCACACTGCTTATTGTCCATGTTACATATTTCCTGGTGATAACACCGAGCATTTCCACAGCCCATCACGGTTAATAAGGTTGTGGTAATAATTGAGGTATGAATTAATGTTTGTGGAGCTGGAAATAAGCAAAACTATCCCACGAAAATACAGCCTGGCTGCCCTCCCAGAAGCACTCAAGGGGTTTCCCGCCAAAAAGTCATGTGACTCACAGCTCGTATATATCACCACACATACAGTATAGTTAATTGATTCCACAACGCCTTTATTTTGTCAAAATGAATTCCAATGATTTATAAAGAAGAAGGTTCATGAAATATAACTTGAAAAAGATGCTTGAAAAGTGTCATATATACAGTAAATAAAGGTAATAGAAGTATCCGGCAACTCTAGTGATAAATGATTGCCTCGTTTTCTAGATACATTGCAAGGGTAAAAATTGAGTTTTACCATTTTATAAAACTAAATTCAGTATTTAGTTAACTTAATTTATATCAGTGTATAGGCTGCTACAGTTCATAAAGAACAAATATGGTATATAGTCAATATTACTTTAGTTATTCAATGCCATGGTTTTACAGTCTATGCCTGTAATTTAAAATACAGATATTATCTGTATTTTAAGTTTACTGTGAATTTTCTGTTGATAAATACAGAGACAAACATGTAAAAATACAGAATTTTTGTACAGTGTATGTGACGATTTTGTCCTGGTGAGCGATAGTGACCCTGTAATTTACGAGGAACAGACCTTCGACCGAGACATTATTCTACTAATTGTTTTACAAATATATCTTTAAGTGGGGTTATGAGGGGGTTTCTATATTTTTAAAGCGCACTCTACACTCTCCGTCATAATACTATACTGCAACGCCTACTGTTAATGTCCTCTGTACCGGCGACGTCTTTTTCATTGTATTCTAGCTATATTTAGACGATTTTGTGCCGCTAAGGAAGGATGTGTGGTAGTAAAAATGGATCATTAAGATTGCTCGAAGGCTGTTAATTGCTGGAGGCCCTTCTTAAACTGAATACTATCATCTATTAGTAGCCAGTATAAAATGCAAAAAACGAAACTGGTACTGGGGGGGACGGGCGTCTTTGTTTAGCCTACTCATATGTACTGTACAGTATATCTTTTTAGTTTTTTTTTCTTTTGTAGTTTCCTCCGTAGACCTTCAAAATTATAACAAGACCCGGGCCAAGACCCTCCTTCAAGATAAATTTGTAAATTTTTCGATAGAAAAATTACCTGGCCGAAGGTCGGTTCCTCTTAAATTACAGGCACGCTATCGCTCGACAGGAAAAAATCGACACCTAAATGACACGAAAAGTCTTAATATTGACAAAGAAATGGGGCGAAAGGTCTTAAATCGCCAAATGTGATAAGATCTGAAAAACTAATGGGGCTAAACACGAGGGAGAAAGCGGTCCAGAAAAACGACCCATCTCCCCTTAATAAGGATGATCTCCTTAATGAAGCTAATAACCTTGTACCGCACCTATAACGCCATCATCATCATTCCGCTCTAAACCATTGTTTGGACACTTACTTGATCCTCAGTGTTTTGGAGTACAAGCGGCCTAGAAGGGTCACTATAACTGTTGTTGCTTGATTTCCTTTGTACTCCTTTGTACTTTGTACGCTCTATGACCCACGCGTTATATCTGGCCTAAAGGCAAAGGCTGCTAAAATACCCGTTCATGTCAAACAGTAGTAGGATATATATGTCTAAAGCCTCTTAGAACAGCATTTTAATGTAATCCCTCAGTCAATCAGTGTTAATGGTTTCTCGCCCACGCCAATATAACTATAAATATAGAGGCATTATACTTTTAGTTGTCAATTTTATAACCTTTCGTGCCATTTAGGTGTCGATTTTTTTCTGGCGAACGATAGCGAGCCTGAAATTTTAAGAGGAACCGGCCTTCGGCCAGGACATTTTTCAACCGAAAAATTTACAAATTAATCTTCAAGGAGGGTCTAGTACTCTAGGGGGTGTTTTTTTATGCTTGATGGAGGTCTATCGAGGAAACTAAAGATGATATGAATAACTGAATATATAGGCCCAAAAAACAGCCAGTATCCCCTTAATAGTTTTTCACCCACGCCAATATAACTTTATCAATAGAGAGGCATTATACTCTCCAGGACAACTTGCACATTTATTATAGTAGCACTGCTAATGTTGAAATATATTCGTGAAAGTTTAATCAAACAGGAAGCACTTTTACGAATGGTTACTACTGTCATATTTATCATAATTTATAAATATTCTTGTTTACATAATTCAGATAATTATATTGTTTCTAAACTGATCATGTCTTGCAGAGATTTAGCAAGGGCATTTCTTAACACATGACAATAATTTCTCCATTTAGTTTCTTATAATCATTATTAGTTAGTTGCATGTCCGTGTGTGATATCAGGAACCCACGGTATTTGTTGCACACACTGAAACCGTTATATTACACTGATACCTTGGTGGAAAAGCTAAGAATAGTTAGCCTTAGAAATTTGCCTTGCGTTACTTTTTGCTTCCATTTGTCTGTATTAGTTCAAAGTCACAGTCTTGTATTAATTTCGATAAAAACATATTAGTATTTTTTGTTTTTGTTTTATATTATTAGTGTTTTTTCAATTATTGATGTGTGTGTATAGCTCTCTCTCGCTCTCTCGTCTCTTTCTCACTCGTCTCTCTCTCCCTCCCTCCCTCTCTCTCTCTCTCTCTCTCTCTCTCTCTCTCTCTCTCTCTCTGTTCCTGTTTAACAAACCTCTTAGACTTCTTCCACGATATCCTCAACCTCTACGATGAGAGTAAAGCTGTAGATATTATATACCTTGATTTTCAAAAGGCCTTTGACAAAGTTCCCCACAAACGTTTACTGCTAAAACTAAAAGCGCATGGAATACAAGACGGTGTGTTGAAATGGATAGAAAATTGGCTCAGCAACAGAAAGCAAAGGGTAGTCATAAACGGTAAGGCATCTAAATGGACCAATGTAAGTAGCGGGGTACCCCAGGGATCGGTACTAGGACCAATTCTCTTTCTAATTTACATCAACGACATAGATGAGGGTCTCACCTGCACAATCTCAAAATTTGCTGACGATACAAAAATTGCAAATAGCGTACTCTCAAAAGAACAAGTTGACGATATGCAACACAATCTAGATAAATTGTCATGTTGGGCCCAAATTTGGCAAATGAGTTTCAATGCGGATAAATGTAAAGTACTACATGTCGGATACCTAAATGAGAAAGCAAACTATTCGATGAATGGCACTCCGCTTAAGAATGTAAACAGAGAAACTGATCTGGGAGTAACAATATCGAGTAACCTAAAACCGAGTCAACAATGTTCAGAAGTTGTTAAGAAGGCAAACAAAATAATTGGCTTTATAGGCAGGTCATTTGAGCATAAATCCAAAGAAGTTATCCTAACCCTTTACAATTCCTTAGTCCGCCCTCTTCTGGAATACTGCGTTCAATCCTGGTGCCCTTATTACCAAAAAGATATAAACAAGCTAGAACGAGTTCAACGTAGAGTTACCAAAATGATACCTAGCCTAAAGAACAAACCATACGAAGAGCGTCTTAGAGAATTAAATCTATTTCCTTTAACCCAGCGCAGATTAAGAGGCGACTTAATTCAAGTGTTCAAAATCATCAAAGGCATCGACAATATGAAACTGTAGTAAGTACTTCACTATCGACCAATCTAATTACACGCGGGGAAACGGTTGCAAAATTATTGGTAAATCTTTTAACTCGCACGAATCTAAGAATTTCTTCTTCAATCGAGTTGTCAACTTGTGGAATGGGCTTCCCCGAGACGTTATAGACTGCAGCACCGTTGATTCATTTAAATTCCGCCTAGACAAATATCTCGCATCAAACCCGCGACTGACTGCGTTTGTAAATGAATAACTTTATCCTCCCCTCAGTTACTAACCCATCTGTCCCCTACTAACTTCCTAGTCCTGCCACGTTAGTGGCAGGGCAGTAGTTCCCTTTCCAATGTTCCCTTACCCACTCTAAACCACTGTTTGGACACTTGATCCTCAGTGTTTTGGAGGACAAGCAACCTAGAAGGGTCACTAGATCTGTTGTTGCTTGATTTCCTTTGTACTCCTTTGTACTCCTTTGTACTCCTTTGTACTCTGTCTCTCTCTCTCTCTCTCTCTCTCTCTCTCTCTATGCTGTATTATCCTTGCATCATTCATTACATTCCTCTTCACTCCTGCCCCTCTCGTCTCTCTTGGTTCTCTTGTGAGTCTAGTGTTTCTCCTACATCTATCTTTTGTCAACGTGTATCTATTTGACTATTTTATATATATATATATATATATATATATATATATACAGGGTGTTTCATAAATACCTTTCATAAATTTCAGAATGAATAGACCTAGCAATAATAAATACACTTTACTATGTGACGGTTTTTGGAAATTTCTCATATTTACCGGGATATTACACATTTTAGTTTAAATAGGAAAGTCTAGGGGATGAAAACGATCAGTAGATTACCATCACCTCAATTACTTTATTTTGTCATAAATGTTTGAACATCAATGTATTTTACAGTATTTACAATAGTTGCTCAAAGTTTCTCCCACCCTCGTTGATACAGGCTTGGGCTCGGCGCATAAGAGACTGTCGCACTCTTTCAAATATCCCTGGTGTGTTTCTTACTTCTCTGCAAGCCTCTTGAACTCGTTGCCACAGTTGCTGACGGGTGTTGATTTGTGTAGCAAACACCCTGCTCTTCAAGTGTCCCCAAAGATAAAAGTCAAGTGGAGTTAGGTCCGGTGATCTAGGTGGCCAGGCGATGGGACCACCACGGCCTATCCACTTATCAGGGTACATAACATTAAGGAAATCCCTCGTACCTCGTGCAAAGTGAGCTGGAGCCCCATCCTGCATGAACCACATTTGTCTACGTGTTCTGAGAGGCACATCTTCAAGTAGTATGGGTAAGTCATCCTGAAGAAATCTGGTGTACACATTGCCTGTAAGTCGTTATGGTAACATAAAAGGTCCAATTAGATGGTCACCAAGCAAATTGATCGAGCACCTATTGCAAATACTGTAAAATACATTGATGTTCAAACATTTATGACAAAATAAAGTAATTGAGGTGATGGTAATCTACTGATTGTGTTCATCCCCTAGACTTTCCTATTTAAACTAAAATGTGTAATATCCCGGTAAATATGAGAAATTTCCAAAACCGTCACATAGTAAAGTATATTTATTATTGCTAGGTCTATTCATTCTGAAATTTATGAAAGGTATTTATGAAACACCCTGTATATACTGTATATATCTCACACATACGCGTGAGCTAATAAATGTTTTAATACGCCCAGCCGAACCTTTGACATTCAGAACGAGTGTCCAAGCTTTTAATCCACTACATCACTTGTAGTGGATTAAAGGCTTGGACACTTGTTCTAATTGTCTGAAGTTCGATCCCAGCTGAGAGTATCTAAAAAAAAAAAAATGTATATATATATATATATATATATATATATATTCACTACCTGGACATCTTTCTTTATCATTCTATCTTTTCATTGCCCCTTTCTTTTTCAGTTTTCATATTTCTCCCCTCCTGGTCTTTCACACATGGCTCTTACAACATTCTTACCACCCTCGCTATCACCTCTTAATCTTTCATCTTTATTCGAAAAAAGAGCAAAATGTGTATAATACTTCCCAGCATCTGTTTGTTGCCTTTTTTGTGTAAACACAATCATAATTACACAATTTATATGATAGTTTTTAACAAATTAACCCTTTGGCTGCGGGCTGTTTTGGGTTATTTAGGGCATATTCAGGCACTCCTGAATGATAAATCAAGCCTCTGCATTAAATGAGGTGTATTCTGCCGAAAACTAGGCGAAAATAGCTTCAAAATGACACCAGAACGGACCGTGTATGTGGTCTGGTACACTCGCAGTGGTCACAGTGAAACGCGGGAACCCCGCTATTATGTAACACTCGCTCGCTTGGCTACACTGATGAGAGAGACAGAGAGAGACTCGCCCGAGACACAGCCCAGCTCAGTGAGCCGCTCGGTGCTCTGAGGGTCGGAGATGGGCCCCTCACTCTCCCACCCACTGACACTCGATTTTTTCGTTTTTTACAGGCTTTTAACACCTTACGAGCGGCCTATGCGGTTTATTTATATGTACCGCACAGCGGGGTGTTTTTAGCCAAAATAGGGCTGTTTACGTGATCATTTTCATGCCTAAATAAGACCCAGAACGTAAAACAAGTACCTATCCCTGAAAGGGCATAAACAGAGCTTTCGAATGACACCATAACAATCCTTGTATGATGGATAGTTTTCTTGCAATAACCGTGCAACGCGAGTGCAAAAAGCAGGTAATTCGGTACTTTCAGTACATAATTGAGTATGTAGCGAGTGAGAGAGGGAGGAGGGAGCTGAGATTTGTGTCAGTAGGTTCGCCGCGGTGGTCTGGAGCAGTCATACGCTCGCTAGTCTCCTGCCACCACTTGTCTCTCTCTCTCAGCCACATTACGTGCTGAAATTGCCACTCCACCTATGTCGAGCGCCGCCACATAGTCCAGCTTTATTTAACTCGACTTATGTTGCTCGCCGCTAATTAAGGGTTAAAGCCTGGAAATTGCTGTAACTTGCCAAAACATTCCAGAATGTCACCCGCAGCGAAAGGGTTAAAGGTGCTATTAGAACTACGCTGGTTCCCCTCCCACGACCACTGAGCATGGTAATTTCGGAGAGTTTCTAATACTTAAGGGGGAGGTAGTCGCTTTTTCTGGACACCCTTCTCCCTCATGCTTATTATATTAGTTTTGAGATTTTAAGACGTTTGTTTCATTAGTTTGTCGATTTAAAGACTTTTCGCCCCATTTCCTTGTCAACATTAAGACGTTTCACGGCATATTGTTGTAGATTTGTTCATGGCGAGCGATAGCGAGCCTGTTATTTTAGAAGGACCTTTTTTTGTCGAAAAATGTACAAATATATTTTGAATGGGGGTCTAGGGGGTGTTATTTTAAGCTTGATGGAGGTCCAGCGAAGAAACGTTAACATAAATATATTAATAAATACATAGACCAAAACACTTCTCTTGCTTGACATAGATGACCCACACTTTGTGGTCGGGCAAGAGGACGTGGCCCTTGCTCCTATCCTCACATCCGACAGTACACGTTTATGACAGAGTAAAAACTGGTTGGGTCAAACCGAAATTATTAAGCTTTTCATATACTATACTGTATATATATTTAGCTTTTCATATACTATACTGTTAGCTTTTCATATACTATACTGTATATATATTTAGCTTTTCATATACTATACTGTATATATATTTAGCTCTACATATACTATCCTGTATATATTTTTACCCTTTCATATTCTATACTGTATATATATTTAGCTTTTCATATACTATACTGTATATATATTTAGCTTTTCATATACTATACTGTATATATATTTAGCTTTTCATATACTATACTGTATAAATATTTAGCTTTTCATATACTATACTGTATATATATTTTCTTTTTACAGGGGCAATGCCAGCCACAATAGTACACAATGCAGGAACTAGGAGAATGAACAGATGTGAGTGAGTGTGCATGCGGTGCGTGTAGGCGGTTGTGTGTGTGTGTGTTTTTTTTCTTCTATGTGAGTGAGGGAGATAAAAGGCAGAACTGCCTATGACGAGTGCCTACCCCAGAGTTGAAAGAGTGACAGGGCCAAAATCAAGGGACGTTCGAGCCATGCCTTGACACACAGAGTTTGAAGCAATTTTAGTCATAGGATGAGGGAAAGACTGATTCTGGGAGAGAGTTCCAGACCTTAACTGTTGAATCGAAGAAAGATTGAGAATAAAGTTTCACTCTTGGGTTGGAGAGTTACACAGAGTAATATATATTCTCTCACTCCACACTTATATTCACACATAAACAAACTACCTAGATTGACAAACTGTCATGTCGTTACAATTAAACCATGTAATATTATAAGGATATAATCTTTCCATTCACAAATTCATTGAACTATACTTTATTTGTCAGCTCAGAATAACTACGGTTTCATTTATCGTACAATTGTATGCTCAATGTGTGGTTGCAATCATGGAGAGAGGTTTAATTGATTAAGGGGGAGGTAGTCGCTTTTTCTGGACCTCCTTCTCCCTCATGTTTAGCATATTAGTTTAGTTCATTAGTTTGGTTATTTTGAGACCTTTCTCCCCATTTATCTGTCAATAATAAGACCTGCGTGCTATTTAGGTGTTTGATTTGTTCCTGGTGAGCGATAGCAAGCCAGTAATTTTAGAAGGAACCGGCCTTCGCCCGAAACTTTTTTCTATCGAAAAATTTACAAATTTACCTTGAAAGGGGGGCAAGGGGGTGCATTTTAAAGCTTGATGGAAGTCTAGAAAGGAAACTCAAAAATTATTAACTCTCTCAGACATATATGACGCGATCGCGTCATATGGCAGAGTGAACCAATAACTCATATGACGCGATCGCGTCATATGGACTTATTTTATTGCTAGAAAATAAGTTTATGACGCAATTGAGCCGGTCTTTTGGCTGGTAAGTCCGATAAGTTAGATGTACATGTGGACACATCTAGCAACCCCCTAGCGTCCCTGTGAGGGCCCCGCGGTGGTAGAGAGAGCCAGTCTCTTCCCTTCAGTCTGCCTAGTAGGTGGGTGTGCGCGGCCCTTTAAACCAAGGGGCCTCCATTTTGCCCAGCCTGGCTGGTAGTACCGCCCTAATATTACCCAAACGAAGTGCTATATCATTGGGTTATCGATGGATTATTGTGTTATTCTTATTTAGGGTAAAATAACCATGTTAGTGATGTGTTTTGCTAGTCTGGTGTACGTGACCAAGGTGGGCTCCACGAGGGGGCCATGTTTTCGCTTGTTTGTGGATCACTTTCATACCATATCGAGTCAATTATATTGCTATTTATCACATGAAGTAGTGTATCTTACTTGTATAAGTATTTCGTAGTGAAAACACTTTTATTACTGGTTGAGGAGTCTATGGTGTAGGCTACGTGACCAAGGTGGCCCACGAGGGGCCATGCTTTTTGCCTATACGTTTTGCTTGTTTGTGGATCACTTTCATATAAATATCAGTCAATTATATTGCTATTTATCTGTTCAAGTAGTGTATCTTACCTTGTAATAGTGTTTCATAGTGAAAAAACTTTCATTACTGGTCGAGCATTCTCTGGTGTTACGGGACCAAGGTGGAGGGGCCCACGGGGGCCCATGCTTTTTGCCAAACGTTTTGCTTGTTTGTGGAACACTTACATAAAAATATCAGTCATTTATATTGCTATTTATCCGTTCAAGTAGTGTATCTTACCTTGTATTAGTGTTTCTTAGTGGAAAAAACTTTCATTACTGGTCGAGGCATATGTCGCCATGCTCCCTCAGCCCTGTGCAGTTTTGCGCGAAAATTTAGTGGTGGAAAGTGCTTGCATTTTTTGCTCGATAATTTATTGGTGGAAAGTGCTTGGGAGGTAAGTTTTTTATTGGCAAAAGCATTCTACATATACGGCTTGGTGGCCACGAAGGAATCTCAGCAGTGTGAGTAAGTACAGTCAACATTTTTGGTGGTGGTGGCGCTGGGCGTGATGGTGGTGGTGGTGGTGGTGGTGGTGGTGGTTGTCATGGTGATGGATGGTGGTGGTGGTGTCGTGGTGGTGGTGGTCCGTAGTGGTTGTGGTGGTGTGGTGGTGTGTGGTGTGGTGGTGGTGGTGGTGTTATTGGTGGTGGTGGTGGTGATGGTGATGGTTGGTGGTGGTGGTGATGGTCATGATGGTGGGGTGGTGATGATGGTGGTGGTGGTGAGATGTGGTGGTGTTGACAGCAATAGGGTAGTGTCCCTTTTCTGACCGTGGGTCAGGTCAGAAATGACCTCAACCCTATTTGTGTCAACACGACCACCATCTCCACCACCACCACCACCATCTCCACCACCTACCACCATTTGAATATTTTTGATTATTTTATTATCATTGTATTACTAGTATATAAGCATTGTCTGTATTATAATACCATGTTATTCCTGTGTATGGGATCACCCATAAAAATTATTTATATGGGTATTGTTTTTAATTTTATATTTTTTGCTTTATTATATTATAATTTATTATTATTTTTATTATTAGTATTTATTTATATTAAGTTTTATGTTATTTATTATCTATTATTTATTATTTATTAGTATTTATTATTATACCCAACATAAATGTCCCCCACCACAAACACTTATCCTATATAATATATATATATATATAGGTATCTATATATATATATATATATATATATATATATATATATATATTCTTTTTTTTCTTTTTTTTTTTTTTTTTATTAGGGGTAGGCCCAGCAGATATATATATATATAGTATTTTTTTTTTTTTTGTTTTTTTTTTGGGGGGGAGCCCTAATAATATATATATATATATTTTTGTTTTATTTTATTTGTTTTCCCTATACCCCACCTCCCCGAGCCGCCTTCCGCCCATTATGTATGTATAATTATATAGATATAGCCTACTTTATAGATATGCCTCCACATTTCGGTCAACACAGTGGTGTTAGTTGTGGTGGTGGGGTAAGGTGTGGTAGTTGTGGGTGTGGTGATGGTTGTTGTGGTGGTGCTGATGGATAGTTGTTGTGGTGGTGATGGTAGTTGTGGTGGTGGTGTTGGTGATGATGGTAGTTGTGGTGCTTTTCACACCTTCGAATACCACTCCCTTGGCTTCACACCTCCGAATAGTGTTACCTGGACCTGGAGTTGACCTGAGTGGCCCTTCCCTAGACAGTCACTTGATCTCTTGTATCTACTATGTTTTTTATTTTTAATATACCCCCGACCCCCATTATATTCCCCCTCCCCCTCCCTCCCACATTATATCCCCCTCCCCCTCCCTCCCCCATTAGTGATCCCCCTCCCCCTCCCTTCCCCCATTATAATCCCCTCCACCACGTCCCTCCCCCATTCAGATCCCCCTCCCACTCCCTCCCCCATTACACCCCCCTCCCCCTCCCTCCCCCATTATAACCCCCTCCCCCTCCCTCCCCATGAGACATCCCTCCCCCATTATATATCTATTATATTTTATTATTGAGTATTATATTATATTATTATTATCCTCCTCCCCTCCCTCACCCCCCTCCCCCCCGTCCCCTACCTTCCCCCATAGAAATATTACTAGGCTAGTATCTATTTATTAGAGATTATTATTTCTACTCCTCCACTCCCTCCCCCTCCCCCTCCCCCACACATATATATATATATATATATTGTTTTTTTTTTTTTTTTTTTTTTTTTGGGTGGTCGAGAGGATTATTTTTTGATTTTTATTTTATTTTATTTTTCTAATTGTAGATTGATATAGATATACTATATATATATATATATATATATATTGATATAGATATCATTCGTATTTATGTATTTATCTGTTCTCCCCCTTCCCCCTCCCCCCCATACCCCGCCCCACCCACTATAATCTTTATGTATTTATCTATGTTTATGATGCCCCTCCCCCAGATACCCCACCCCCCCCGGATAATCTTTATGTATTTATCTATGTTATGCCCCCTCCCCCATATACCCCATTCCCCCACCATATAATCTTTATAATATTGTTTCTATGTTAGGCCCCCTCCCCCTCCCTCCCCCCCCCATGATACCCCCCTCCGCCCCTCCCTCCCGCCCATTATTCGCCCCCTCCCCCCCATTATCCCCCCTACCGCCCTCCCCCTTCCTCCATCCCCTCCTCCCGCTCCCCCCTTCCCCCATATAATCATATATATAGTAATATAATTCGTGTTTATGTATTTATCAGTTATGCCCCCTCCCCCTCCCTCCCTCCCCCCCATTATACCCCCTCCCTCCCCCATTATACTCCCTGTCCCCCCCCCCCCCCCGCACCCCCCTCCACCTCCCCCCCCCTCCCCCGACCCCTCCCCCCGATATATATATATATACTTCATTTTTTTTTTTTTTTTTGTGTGGGGTAGGGTGATTTTTTATTTTTATTTTATTTTATTTTTTCTAATTGTAGATTTATATCATATATATACATATGATATATATATATACTATATATATACTATATATATATATATATATATATAAAATCATTCGTCATTTATGTATTTATCTAAGTTCTTCCCCCCATCCCTCCCCCATTATACACCCTCCCGCTCTTCCCCCATTATACCCGCCCCTCCCCCCATAAATATCTATATAATACATATCATTCGTAGGTGATGTTTTTATCTGTTATGCCCCCTCCCCCATAGACCCCACTCCCCCATATCATCTTTATGTATTTATCTGTTTTAGGCGCCCTCCCCCCCCCTCCCATTATACCCCCCTTCCCCTCCCTCCGCCCCCCCCATTATACCCCCTCCCTCCCCCATTATATCCTCCCTCCCCCCCCCATTATACCCCCGCCCCCCCCATTATACCGCCCTCCCTCCCCATTATACCCCCCCCTCACCTCCTCCCCCTCCCCCTCCCCCTCCCCCCATATATATATAGATATATATAAATATTTTATTTTTTTTTTATTTATTTTTATTTATTTGGGTTGGGTAGGGTATTTTTTTATTTGTATTTTATGTTATTATTCTAATTGGTAGCTTGATACAATAATAATATATGTATATCATAAAGCTATAGATATATATATATAATATATATCTATATATAGTTATATATATACTATATCATGCAGTATTTATGTATTTATACTAAGTTATGCCCCCCTCACTGCTCCCCCCATTATTACATCTCCTCCCCCCTCTTGACCCCCATTATACGCCGAGACTCGTCTCCCCCCATATATGATATATATCTCCACATATCATTGTCGTATTTGGATTTTTTTATCTGTTATGCCCCTCCCCCCCTCGCCATTATACCCCCCCCCCTCCCCGCTTTGCTATTTACTAGCCCATACCTTCCCTGCTCCCACTCCCCTCCATTATACCCCGCCATCCCGCCCCATTATACGCTCCCTCCCCACCCACCAGTTACTGCCCTCCCCCGCCGCGGATATATATATATGTAGATATATATAATATATTTTTTTTTTGGTATTTAGTTTTTGGTGGGGTATTGGTAGATTGATATATATATATATATATAGTTATATGCTTATAATATATATATATATAGACATATAGAGGCTATATATCAGTTCGTATTTATGTATTTCATCTAAAGTTATGGCCCCATCCTCTCCCCCATTATACCCCCTCCCCCACTTCTCGCCTATATAACCTATATATATATGCTTGTCGTGTTTTGGATGTATTTATCTGGTTATGATGCGCCCCTCCCCGGCGCGCCTCCTCCATTATTACCTCCCTCCCCCTCCCCCCCTCCCCATTATACCCCATCCCCTCCCCCCAATTATACCCCCACTCTCCTCCCCCATTATACCTCCCTCTCCCCTCGCATTCTTAGACCCTCACACTCGCCTCCCAGCGCTCCCCCTAGCCCCCCGGCATATATATATATATATACTTTATTTTATTTTTTATTTATTTGGGTGTGGGAGGGTAATTTTTTCATTTTTCTTATTTTATGGTTTGTGCGAAAAAAAAAAAAAAAATTGTATAATTGATATAATATTATATATGTAAATATATATATATTAATACTTAATATTCTATCTCTATATATACTTCCTCTCCTGTATCTATATATATATATCTTATATATATATAAATGCTACTTATATATATGATATATATAATGCATTCGTATTTATGTCTTTATCTAAAGTTATGCCCGCCTCCCTCCCCCATTATACACCCTCCCCCTCATTCCCTCCCATATCATCTATATATATATTATATATAATTTCGTTTTTATGTATTCTATCTATCTTATGGGCCCCCTTCGCCCCCCTCCCCATTATTACCCTCTCACCGGCGCTCCCTCGCCATTATAACCGGCCCTCCCTCCCCCATTACCGCCCCCTCGCCTCCCTCCCCCTCCCCCTCCCCGCCATATATATATAGATGAGATTAATGTTTTTTTGTTTTTATTTTTTTTTTGGGTGTGGGGAGGCATTATAGCATAATATATATATAAATATCATCTACGACTAACAAAACGATAAGTATAAATATAAGTATACTATATATATAAAAATATATGATATATATATATATATAAAGTATATATAGAGATAGATCATATATATATCATCTCGTCATTTTGTATTTATGGCTAAGTTATGCCCCCTCCCCCACCGCCATTATAGCATCGCTCCCTCCCCTTCACCTCTATCCCTGCATTATACCTCCGCTCACCCTCCCCCCTCTCAACCTCCCTCCCCATACTCCCTCCGCGAGCCCCGCCCGATATATATCTATATATATAATATATATTTATTTTTGTTTTATTATTTGGGGTGGGGTAGGGTTATTTTTGATTTTTCTAGTTTATTTAGTTGTCTAATGTGTAGATTGATAGAAGAGAATATATGTTATAACTATATATAGGAGAATATACATATATATACTAATACGCTATATATATATTATATAAGATCTATATATATACTGTATATAATATATATATTAGTGATATATATTATATATATATAGAATATACTATATATATTATCATTCGTAGTTATGTATTTATCGAAGTTATGGCCCCCTCCCCTCCATTATCCCGGAGACACCCGCCCCTCTTCCCTGCCTATCATCATCTATATATAAATAAATTTTTTTTTTTATTTATTTTTTGTTGGGTGGGGCGAGCATTTGATATCATATAGTATATATATATAAGGGTGTATTGTTATAGTATATATAGTAATATATATAGTATATACAGTAATAAAATATAGTATACATATCATTTGCGTATTTATGTAATGTTCTTCTAAGTTATGCTCGCCCTCCCTCCGCCCATTATACACGCCTCCCCCCCCTCTTCTCCCATTATACCTCCCTTCCGCCTCTCCCCCCCTCACCCGTATCGCCTCCTCCGCTACCACTGCCTCACCCGCTATATATAATGATATAGCTAATAATATATAAAACTCAACTACTTTTTTTTTTGTTTTTTTTTTTTATTTGGTTGGTTGACGGGTTATTTTCTATTTTTATTTTTTTATTATTGTCTAATTGTAGATTGATATACATAATATATCTACTGTATTTCTATATATATATATATATATCTACTTATGTATCTATATCTATATATCTATAATGATATCACTTCGTATTTATGTATTTTCCTATGTTATGCGCCCCTCCCTCCCCCATTATACACCCTCTCTCGCCTCTTCCCCGCCGAACCATGTATCAGCCCCCTCACGCCCACAATATATCTACTATATATATATCATATAAAATATATATACTATATATAAACAAAATTTGGGTGTAGGGGTTATTTTTGTATTTGTATATTTTTCGTCTAATTGTAGACTGATATACGTATATAAATATATATATATATGTATGATATATTTTTGGCTTTTTGTTGGTTCTGTTGTGCATTTGTTTTATAAACCGGCGGCCCTCCGCCCCGCCTCCCATTACAGGATCGGCTTACACATCTAGCTCGAGCCATGATGAAACGCCCCATATTGTTTTCTAATTGTAGATTGCTATACTTTATATATATATATATTTTTGTTTTTTATTTGCTTGGTTCGTGTTTGTGCATATGTTGTTTTTATACCCCCCCGGCACCCCCCCCCGCCGTCAACTCAGACAGATCCGTTACACATCTAGCTTGCTCATGGATAAACAAACGCCCCATTCCCGGAGGGACCATCGTGGCCTGCCGTCCTCAACCCCTCCTTGGATATGAGCATCGAAACATAGCTAGAGCGAGAGCGAGGTACGACATGATGCGAGGAAGAGGATACAGATATATACAGATGAAGATGGTTTATATATTCTACCGCCCAGGGGGAAGAGGAGAGGATATCACATCAGCACCTCCACCCTCCTCCACCTCTACACTCCACCAACTCCACAACCTCCCCTCCAGTCGTCGCCCAACCTCACCACGTCTCCTCATCACCCGTCCCCCTTCATCGCCACTGCTCATCATCACCCGTCCCACTACCTCGCCACTTCTCATCACCACCCTCCCCCTAGCCCACATCCCTCCACACCACCCCATCTCGCCACCATACACCCGTCCCCCTCTACATCATCCACACCACCCCATCTCGCCACTGCTCATCATCACCCGTCGTCCTACTCGCCACCTCTCATCACCAGCCGTCCACCTAGCCCGTACATCACTCCACATCACCCCCCCTTATCCTCCCCCCGTCCTACCAGCACCCATCCTACCATCAACATCCACTCATGTACTCTCACCACAACCATCAACATCCTCTCATGTCGTCACACCATTCCCGAACTTCCACACATTCTATTCTTTTTCTTCTCCTGTTTCACGACACAACCTGCATGGCGGTCCCTTGTTACCTCACGTAGAATCACCGGCCAGCAACATTTCAGACAGCCCCCGCATCCTGGCTCCACTCCTGCCGGTGGGTAGTCTGAACACCCCACCATCACATGTCCTGTCTCCCAGCGTAGCCTCCCCCTCGCTGATCTCCTTGGGGAACAGCGGGGGCAGCGAGGCGCGCTACATGGCGTTTGTTCCGCCTGAACATCGCCAAATCATGCACGATGAGATTGCTGCGGCAATCGATGAGGAGCTTCCACAGAGGCTTCCTCCTGCCCCACTTCATCCACCCACAGCACCTTCTCCATCACCCTCATCACATCCACCATCACCCACACGCCCTGACTCCACCACACCACCTTCTCCATCACCCTCATCACATCCACCATCACCCCCACCCCCTTCGTCTTCCGCAGAAGACGACCCCCCTCCCCCTCCCCGCCGAAAATCTGGGCCCGTGGAGGGCCGAGGGGGTAGGCCCAGGGGCCGCAGAGGTTACATACGTCGTCCAGGCGGACGACGTGGTGCTCTCCCAGCACGTGCACCTCCACGCCCCCCCACCGTGTATGCTGAGGATCACGAGTGGACGTCAGACCCGTTCACACCCAACGTTGATCCTTTCACTGGAACCCCTGGCTTGCGGGTTCCAGCACCAGTGACACCACTGCAGTTCTTCCAGCTCTTTTTTACAAGAGAACTGCTCAGGTTCCTGGTGAATGAGACCAACGCGTATGCCTTATTCGTTGGTTCTCTGTGGACATCGTTCAGTGAGGAGGACATGGCCAAATTCCTTGGTCTGTACTTCCTCATGGGTGTCAACAAACTCCCCACTGTGCGTCACTACTGGCTAAATGATGGAGTCCATAATTATCCAACGTTTCGCACGACCATGCAGGTCACCAAGTTCCAAGCCTTGCTGAGCAATTTTCACACGTTCAACAGCAAGGCAGTCATCAAGCAGACCAAAGACAGGCTAGTGAAGATCCGCACGGTGATGCGCTACCTGCTTGCTGGCTTCAAGCTTGCCTACGTCCCGGAGAGGAAGGTGTCCATCGACGAAGGCTGCCTTGGGTGGAAGGGTCGCCTTTCATTCAAGTGCTACAACCCGATGAAGCCGAAGAAGTACGCTATCAAGCTGTACATCCTGGCAGAGTCCACGACTGGTTTCGTGTATGACTTTAGTCTCACTGGTATTGGTCAACTCTCTCTCCCAACTTTAATCCGAGTCCCTGCAAGGCATTTTATTTTCATGGACAACTTTTACAACTCAGTTGACCTGTGCCACCACATGCTCACACACCACCAGATCTATGTGGTGCACCCTGAGGCTTGCACGAGGGGCTCCGAAGCGGTTGCGCGACATTGCCCATGCATCGACACTGGAAGACGATGCAATTGAGGCGATGAACAACGGCACAACCCTAGTGATGCTTTGGAAAGAAACGGATTGTCAACATGGTGTCCACCTTCCACGACCAGAGCACCATTCCAAAGCAGTCATTTGTCAAGAATTTAGAAAGGCAGGTCGCAGCGACTCGTAAACATCATGAAGCCCGTTTGTTTGACTACAACCGCCACATGGGTGTGGATCATTTGATCATGATCACTACACATCCATACCCCATACTCACATCGACGTCGTCCTGCACCAAAATGCCCTACTTCATCCAATGCCTCTTCAATGCCTTCGTACTCTTCAAGAAGTGCAACCCCCGCAGGAAGATGAATATGCTGGCGTTCCAGGAAAGCTAGTCCGTTCCTTGTTGCACTTCAACCCTGCAGAGTGGCCTTTGTCGGGCGCATCCGGCTGCACAGGATTTGCCAGAAAGGTCAGTACGCCATGCACCCGTCTCAGGCGAGACAGGCGGCGCGTCCGGCAATCCTCCGGGAGCTCAGCCGGGCCGCCCCCCCCCCACGACAATCCAGACTCCCCAGCCGCTCCTGCTGATGATCCTGGCACTCCTCCTGGTGCTCCTGCTGCTGGTGGAGGCGTTGGGGGAGCACTCTTTCATGACCCCCCCCCCTCACCAGGTCCAGATGCTGCTGCTGCTGCTGTTGCCGTCGGGGGAGCACTCGCTGAGAATGCACCCCAGGCGGCACCAGTATGGGACTCGGACGATGCTACTGATGATGAGGAGGAAGTGGATGACCTACCACTTGACCCCCCCGCACCAGTAGTACCGGGTGCAGCTGCTGCTGCTGGTGGCGCTCGGGCAGCACCCCTCATGGATGCCGCCTGGGTTCCACTAGTAATGGACGTTCAAGCTAGGGCTCAGGCACCAAGAGGCCGTCGGATAGGTCCTCTTAGAGGACGGGGTTCCAGGCCACGTCCTGTTGTACTGGACCATGACCGGTACAACAGGAACTTGGAACACGTTTTCGAGACTATCCCAGGCGGAAAGCGAAAGCGGTGCCGTGTGTGTTACAGGAGCCAAATTCGCAAGGACACGAGCTTTCGCTGCAGGTCTTGCCGCGTTAGCCTCTGCATCGATGTCAATGGTTGCTTTAACAAGTACCATCAATTCGATGCAGATGTCCTATAGCCAGGATCTTTGCACGATTCATTCATTCATTTATGCATTCTCCTATTCACCTTCATTATTCCTTTCCAATCACTATCACCCATTCATTCATTCAGTCTTTATGCATTCTTCCATTCACCTTCATCACCCTTTCATTCAGTCATTCAATCATTCAATAATTCATTCATTCATTCAATCATCACTTCCGAGGTTCGGGGCCCACCTTCATTCACCCACCTTCATTCACCCATCATCATCATCATCAATAATTCACCTTCATCACCCTTTCATTCAGTCATTCAATCATTCAATAATTCAATCATTCATTCAATCATCACTTCATCGGGGCCCACCTTCATTCACCCACCTTCATTCACCCATCATCATCATCATCATCAATAATTCACCTTCATCACCCTTTCATTCAGTCATTCAATCATTCAATCATTCATTCATTCATTCAATCATCACTTCCAAGGTTCGGGGCCCACCTTCATTCACTCATCATCATCATCACCATCATCATCATAAAAAAAAAAAAAAAAAAAAAAAAAAAAAAAAAAAAAAAAAAAAAAAAAAAAAACTACAATTTGCACTACAGTGGATATAGGCCTCCTGGGGAAACCACTCTAAAAAAATAACGAGTCCAGTGCAGTACCTCTTTGGGTGGCTTGGAAATTTGCACATATTTCTATGGTTTGACACCATATATATATATATATATATATATATATATATATATATATATATATATATATATATATATATATATATATAAATATATCCACACATACATTACCATTACCATTTACCAATCTTTATATTTTGTTTGACACCTTGTGTGTATATATATATATATATATATATATATATATATATATATATACACATTACTTTCTTTTATTTGCATGTACAATAGAATTATTTCTGAATGTATTACCTGAAGATTACCTGGCTTTCTTATTTTGTTTTTTCCAGTGTCAACCCAGGAGCCATTTCCCTTCTCGTTGGAAAGGGTTGTGACACAATTCAATTTGCACTAGAGTGGATATAGGCCTCCTGGGGAAACCACTCTAAAAAAATAACGAGTCCAGTGCAGTACCTCTTTGGGTGGCTTGGAAATTTGCACATATTTCTCTGGTTTGACACCATATATATATATACACACAATCACACATTGATTTTACCATTATTTATTTTGACACCTTGTATATATATATATATATATATATATATATATATATATATATATATATATCCACACACATACATTACCATTTACCATTCTTTATATTTTGTTTGACACCTTGTATATATATATGTATATATATATATATATATATATATATATATATATATATATATATATATATATATATATATATATATATATATATATTACTTTATTTTATTTTCGTGTACAATAGAATTATTTCTGAATTTATTACCTGAAGATAACCTGGCTTTCTTATTTTGTTTTTTCAGTGTCAACCCAGGAGCCATTTCCCTTCTCGTTGGAAAGGGTTGTAGCCCTACCAGGTAAGTAAAATTGGCAACCTTCATGACTGACATGTCTTCTATGAACATTATACAATTATTGGCAACACAAATTATATAAAAGTGTTGTATATTGTGGCAAAGATATACAACTGTATAAACATTCTCATATATTTTCATAACAATAACAATGCATGGAAACAATTGCGTATAGCTCACGAACCATTTACGCTATATTATTTTTATTTTCACCATTGGAAAGAGCACAATTTTCCGATTCCGGTGATATATACGGTTATATACGTATCCGACCAAATAAAGCAACCACGAGGTGGGGAACAGCTCGGAACCCGGCTAGCATCGCCCGAACAGAGACTGGTGAAGCGTAAATATTCGCATTTTGGCTCTTCATTTCAAATATTCATAGCGCAAAAAGTATTTGTCCTAGGAACTTCTAGTTTGTTTTATACTCATCAGCATTATTTGCCGTATTCATTCAGCCTAAATTTAAAACCATACACTTCGTAGCAACGAAATAAATCGAAAATGTTATAAACCATATCAATCAAAATCATATATTTTTTTTTTCGGTCACTGCATGGAAACAATTGTGCATAGCTCGCGAACCAATTACGCTATATTATTTTTGTTTTCACCATTGGAAAGAGCACAATTTTCCGATTCCGGTGATATATACAGTTATATACATATCCGAGCAAATAACGCAACCACGAGGTGGGGAACAGCTCGGAACCCGGCTACCATCGCCGGAACAGAGATGGGTGAAGCGTAAATATTCGCATTTTGGCTCTTCATTTCAAATATTCATAGCGCAAAAAGTATTTGTCCTAGGAACTTCTAGTTTGTTTTATACTCATCAGCATTATTTGCCGAATTCATACAGCCTAAATTTAAAACCATACACTTCGTAGCAACGAAATAAATCGAAAATGTTATAAACCATATAAATCAAAATCATATATTTTTTGTTTTCGGTCACTGCTTGAGAACTATTGAAGATAAACAATTTCTGTTTTCAGATTTGGAAAGAGGAGAAAAAATACTATAATTTGAGCAAAAAAAAATATATGGTCATCACTCACAATTTAGAGCTAGGACGGTGTGAAGACAATTGCATGGGAAATAATTGTATTCCGGACTCATTTACACTTTCATATTTCGATTTATTTACATTTTTTTTTGTTTTATCATGTACTATAAATATTCCTCTTTCCACTGATATATGATACATCACAATAAACAGCATTCTGGTGGATGGAAATCGCGAAAAATGTAAGGCTTCGACAACACTCATGAGCCAAATTCAAGACCTAAAATACTTGTCAACCGCCTCCTCGGACTTATTGGAACATAATATGTCGCAAGGAGTTAAATGAATACATACATAGACCAAACACCAAGCACTAGCCCCTTAATGATGGTGGATTCATTGATTGATAGTGTGGTGGTGATGTGAGCAACTGATGGTTTGCGTTATTGGGATTTTTTTTTTTTTTTTTTTGTTTTTGGTCAGTCTTCAGTCGGCCACCCCCAGAAAAAAATTAGAAGTGAAGAATGGGCCTGAGTAAATACATACAAACATAGAGACCAAAGACAAAGCTGCATGTAACAAGTGTCTCCCCAAAAATTGAATGAGTGAGAGAGCCAAATTACCGGCCAAGATTTATATTTCTTTGTTATGTACAGTATTAGAAAGAAAAGAGTTGTGCTTTATAAAGCTAGTATCACAGCTTTTATATAGTTAACATTCGTCGATCAACATTTTTGGACTATATTGCACTGGTATCGGAAACTAAACTGATGGTAGATGAGTTTAGGTCACCGACATAGTATAAATGTTGACCTCATAAGCTGCCAGACCAGTGTTGAGGATAAATGTTGAGTGAAAAAGCGCTCGTGTGATGCCGGCTTTAGTGTAGTGAAAGGGATAGGAGGTGGAGGTGTTTGAGAGCTCTCTCTCTCTTTCTCTCTCTCTCTTTCTCTCTCTCTCCGTAACCTGATGGTCACTAATTTACATATACTGTATATGCTGCATGCTGTCATAAAAGAAATAATATAATGTTCATCGTTTATGCATTACCACCACCCTTTGTTTATTTTCACATTATCTTTATATTTTCTTCCCGTTTGATGCATCTTTATTTTTCTACTCAGCATGCACTCTGTTTTACTTTATTATCTTGCACAGCTTCAACAATAGAAAACAAATACGAGACGAGTAAATCGTAGTATGATAAAGGATTAGTTGAATTATTGTTGTTGTTGTTGTTGTTGTTGTTTGTTGTTGTTGTTTGTTGTTGTTGTTGATAATGATGTTGTTGTTGTGAATGGTGAGTGTTTGTTGTTGTTGATGTTGATGTTGTTGTTGTTGTTATTGCTGTTGTTGTTGGTGGTGGTGTTTATGCTGTTATTGTTGATGATGTTGGTGGTGGTGGTGTTGTTGATGTTATTAATGTCGTTGACAATGTTGTTGATGTTGTTGATGTTGTTGTTGATGATTTTGTTGTTGTTGATGTTATTGTTGTCGTTGGAAGCTGAGAGTATAATATGTCACAGTAAATAAATAAGTTAGCGTCGACCAGCAGCAGGAGCGAGGAGGAAGTTTAAACAAGACTTCCAGGAGCAGAAATTTAAGGTGAGATGGGCCGTTTTTCTGGTCCCCACATTCTCCCTCATGTTTAGCCCCATTAGTTTTCACATTTTACAACGTTCGGGTCCATTAGTTAGCCGATGTTAAGACTCTCCCCATTTTTTGTCAATATTTAGACTTTCTTTGTCATTTAGGTGTCGATGTTTTCCTGGCGAGCGATAGCGAGCCTGTATTTTAAGAGTAAACGGCCTTCGGCCGGGACATCGAAAATGGACAAATTTATCTTGAAGGAAGGTCTTGGGCGGATGTTTTGTTTTTGTTTAAGTTTGATGGAGGTCTAAGGAGGAAAGTAAATAAATTATAAAAAGATACATAAATGATGAAATAAATACGCCCATCTCAACAAGGGCACAGACTTCCCGGAACAGAAAATTAACTTCAAAGATAAACTTGAAACGAGAAAAGTTACGGTCACTGAACTAATCTAACCCTGCAGTATACAGGGGGATTACAAAACACGTGTTCATACTTGTATATACCCATTCAGTACCGGTGACAACCTTAACTTTTAGTATGGCTGCTCTTAAACGATGATATTCAGCTTTTGAAGAATCTCCAGCAATGTAAGCTTCAAACTATCTCACTAACCTTTTAAGCTTATTTTATTAATGGATTATTTTTTAGTACGGCTGCAAGACTACTCCGCTCTGTTTTGATAGCGTTTTGTTTACCATTGTGTAGTAAAATTGGAATATGCTGACGAGTTGATAAATAGCAAAAATAAGAAAAATAATACCTAGTGGGGTAATAAAATGCGAACACATACGAAACATACAGTAATTTCCCCAATCGTCTACGCTTAGCGCATTACTTTATACCTTTAATTGATGTGTTGTCGCGCTCCTCTAGCGGCACCAAGGAGCGCGACGCCCTCGTTATGGTGGTGATTTGGTTAGAGTAGACTGTTTGAAAAACACTCGCTCCCCTGGAGGATGGGCTCGTCTGGCACTTTTGCAGTTCGACATCTAGGCTCTCTTGAAGTTGTCTAAAGATGTCCCTCATGTCCTTACTCGCCGTGGGAGTTTTTGAAGAGACGTGGGCCTCTGTGTGATAACCAGCCCTCTCGCAGAGAGCCCATAGCACCCCTGTTATTCATCCGGGGGATTTCGCATTCCCAGCCTCTCCTATCACTGAATTTCATGACTATCGGAGTATCTAGGTTTGGTACTAAACCCTCTGCGATATTCCACGTGTATATTATTAGGTAACGTTCTCTCTCTACGTTCCAGTGAGTACAGATTCAGTGCTCTTAAACGCTCCCAATAGTGTAGATGTTTTATCGAACTTATATGCGAAGTGAAATTTCTTTGTACACTCTCTACGTCATTTATTTCACCTGCTTTGTATGGGGATGTTAATACGCTACAGTATTCAAGCCGCGGTAGCACTAGAGATTTGAAGAGCGTTATCATAGGCAATTCACCGCGTGTTTTAAAAGTACGCAGAATCCAACCCGTTAGACGTTTCGCAGCCGCCACTTTGACCTGGTTATGTACTTTGAAACCCATATTTTCAGACATTAATACCCCAAGGTCTTTCACACTGTCTTTCCGTTCTATTATGTGGTTAGATTCTGTTAAGTAATTTGTAATTTCTTTAACACCATTATTATCTCCGTACCGTATTAATTGGAATTTTTCCTCATTGAATTGCATGTTGTTTTCCCTGGTCCACTGGAACACTACATTCATGTCTTCCTGCAGTCGGCCCGTGTCCTCTTGTGTGTTTACTATCTTGCTTAATTTTGTGTCATCAGCAAAAGACGACACCGTACTGTGTCTGGTGTTGGTATCTATGTCGCAAATTAGTATGAGGAACAGAAGGGGCGCTAGCACTGTTCCTTGGGGCACTGAGCTTTTGACATCCGAAGGCTCAGAAGTGACTTGGTTTACTGCTACCGATTGTTTTCGGTTTACGAGGAAATTGTATATCCACCGTCCGATTTTCCCAGTTATACCTTTTGCTTTCAGTTTGTGGGCTATTATACCATGGTCACATTTATCAAATGCCTTAGCAAAATCGGTGTAAATGACATCCACGTTTTTCTTTTCTTCTAGCGCTTTAAGAATTTTGTCATAGTGTTCCAAAAGTTGTGAGAGACATGATCTTCCCGCTCTGAACCCATGTTGACCGGTGTTGTGTAGTTCATTTGTCTCCATGAATGTTGAAATTTTGCTTCGCAGGACTCGCTCGAAAACTTTAATGATGTGAGAGGTTAGAGCTACCGGGCGGTAGTTTTTTGGTAGTGCTTTACTCCCTCCTTTATGCAGTGGGGCAATTATTGCGTTTTTCAAGCTATCTGGTATGTCACCAGTGTCTAGACTCCTTCTCCACATTATAGCCAGGGGTTTTGAGAGGTTTTCCTTACAGTTTTTCATTTGGATCGAATTCCAACCGGTACCGGTAACCCATCCTTAACACATACAGTACCAGGGAAGTCCCTTTCATCATATTCTGGCAACTGATAGACGATATTATTCAACTTAGGAAGGACCTCTAGCAATAATAAGGCTTATTGCGGGTGCCCAACCCCGAAAGGGGTTGAAATAGGGGACCTATCCCCCCGCCAAAGGCGGCTTTCTAGGGCCTTTCCTAGCTGATGCTGAGAGGATTGGGTTCTAGTCATGTGGTGATGGGCTGGTCTATCAGAGTGAGAACTGAGCGATCTCTGCCATACCCATAGCTTACTCGGACTGTTCCTTTTACTTATATATTTTCTAGATCTCAAGTGAAGGCGTCTCTTCCGTGGATTGACCTCCCAATCTACCAAGATTGGAAGCCAAAGCGTCACATTTTCCCTTTGCCCCTCACCTTTCTCTTCATAATTGGTGAGGGGCACAGGGCCCTGGGTGGGGCTTTGGTTTCCCGGGCGTTTCCGCACCCTCCTCAGCTCCCCGCCATGGAGTGGCTTCGGTCGACCAGGCTTTATTGTGGTCGGCAGGGAGGGTTCTGTGGGGGCGATCGGTTATGGCCTTGGCCTTGCTCGGGGCCTTGGGGCTGTTCGGCAAGGCAGCTTGGGGAGCAACAACAACATAATAAGGCTTCAAACTATCTCAACCAACTCTTTTCACTATCACAGATCCTTCCTAAGCTGCATAATATCGTCTAAATATGGCTAGAATAAAATAGCTGGTACTCAAAGGGTTAATCAATTGTATCCACATTGAAGCTACTTATTAAATCTCCTTGCCATTCATCCCACGGTATATCTCCTTTAGTGTAGCCAATATATCTATTTTCCCGCTAGATCTCCAGGTATATACTTTGATTAAGAGACAAATGATTACATCAAGCAACATGAATTCTAGCGATATTCAGGAGATTTGAGCCATTTTAGAGTGAATTTCTAGAGATTGTGCCATTATTCTAGCGTTTTTTTCAGCTTTAGATGCTTATGTTCTGGGTGTGGTGTCCCGAGTTCGAATCCCGGGAGGGCCATATTATGTTTTCATTAATTTATTCAAGTACATTGGGGTTTGTACTGAATGATTAATGTAGAGAACGGGTTATTCCTTAATTTACTATCTAGCGAACTTGATTTGTAAGCTTGTTACGGATAGCCACCCCGTAAAGAATTAAGTGACGCCTCTCATTCATAATATATTCTAGGTACGGGTTGGTGTCTGTGTGTCTGTGTGTGTATATGTGTGTGTGGTGTGTGGTGTGTGGGTGTCTGTGTGTGCGGGTGGGGGGGGGGGGGGCGGTGGGGGGGGGGGGGTGTTTATTTATCATATTCCTATATTCTTATTTACTTCTTCATTTATCAACTCTGCGAAAGCAGAGTGGTATCGCCCCCCGTATAGTGGTACATGCCGGCCGAAATGTCTGTCTGTCCATCCGAGAACTCCTCCTAGACCGTTTGACGGATTTTCACCAAACTTCACACGAACCTTCGGTGCGTGAATTCGACGGTAATTAAAAAAATTTGAATTTGTGCAATAGTTATGATCTTCAAGTCCAAAACATGGTTTTGGGGGAGGGGGGCTCCCCCCCGCCAACAGCCCCCCCAATTCAGGACCCCCACCCTCCACCCTGTACCTATTCCCTGTACCTATTTACAGAAAGCCACACATCATACACGTGTCTCAGATGTGATGATAATGGTGAGACGTCTGTCTGTCTGTCCGATAACTCCTAGACCGTTCGACGGATTTTCACCAAACTTCACAAGAACATTCGGTGCGTGAATGCGATGGTAATTAAAAACAGATTTTTAGAATTTGTGCAATAGTTATGATTTTAGTTCCAAAATATGGGTCCCCCCCTCCCCCCCCTCCCCCCGCTCAACCCCCCCAGCAATGACGGCGTTGACCCTACGGGGCGAAAATAACTTGCCCCGCACTTGTTAGGGTAAGTTAGTTTAGTTGACTTTAGAAGTGATGGTAGTAATAGTGGGGATGATGGTGGTAGTAGTGATGATGGTTGTAGTTGTAGTGATGATAATGACAGTAGTGATGATGATGACAGTAGTAGATATGATGGTGAAAGTACTAGTAGTAGTGATACTGGTCATAATAGTAGTGATGATGGTGACAAGTAATGATGACAGTTGTAGTGATAGTAGTGATGTTGATAGTGACAATGGTGACATTATTAGTGATGATGGTGAAAGTTGTAGTGATGACAGTTATAGTGATGATGAAACTCGTAGTGATGATGGTAAGAGTAGTAGTGATGACTATAATAGTAGTAGTGATGATGATATTAATGATGATAGTGACTAGTAGTGATGATGGTGACCGATCGCAGAGTTGGGTATGCCGTTTTGATTTGCCGGCCGAAATGTCTGTCTGTATGTCTGTCTGTCTGTCCGAGAACTCCTCCTAGACCGTTTGACGGATTTTCACCAAACTTCACACGAACCTTCGGTGCGTGAATGCGACGGTAATTAAAAAAAGTGTTTTGAATTTGTGCAATAGTTATGATCTTAGGTCCCAAAAATGGTTCCCCCCCCCCCCCCCCCGTTCTGGCGTTCTTTGTGTGTGTGCCCCGTAGGGCCACACTCACAGAGAACGTCATCATTCAGGGGGCGAAAAAAAAACCTTGACCGAACATTCGGTACATGAATGCGATGGTACGGTAATTAAAACAATATTTTTAAAATGTGTGCAA
>CM064551.1:5790809-5818309 GCA_032716605.1 Paralithodes platypus
GTATGCGTTTCTCGAAAAGTTTTGCTTAGCCTATACATATACTCTTGCCCAGAGTTTCATTTCATCAGCTGAATACAATTGCTTAACGTTTGATAGAAAACTAAATGATCTACCCTACCATACTATGATTAAATATCTATCTATCTAATTGCCAGACGTAATCCCTGAGAGGGGGTGGCCGTGAATGAATCACCTGCATATGCCGAGGCAACTCACTCTAGGTTGTAGGCCTATGCCATTTTGTTTTATGCTAGGCTAAAAAAGTAATAATAATAATAATAATAATAATAATAATAATAATAATAATAATATGTTTTCAGTTAGCAATTTACAGAGTTGGTACCACATAGTATGTTACAAATATGACATGTACCAGCTTTGCATAATTCCAACTAAGGATAGCCCAATAAGGCCGTTAGGCGTATTTCCATTGGGGTCCTTGTGGGATTAGGTTAGCTGGGGAAAAGGGGAGGATAAAAGAAATAAATAATTTAGAGAAAGTGTTTCTAGGGGGTTATGTTAAGATACCTTATATTCTATGGTAAATATCAGTAATCCGTAATCAGTAATCATTTCAGTTTGGTTTGCCTATCTCTTATGTCGTATATAGTAGTAGACATAAGCTTGGTGCTCCCTTCTCGCAGCTATCCGGTTCAGGTGTTCCTTCATGCTACGTCTGAAGGAATACAGTGTTCTCTTTTCACGGACTGACTGGGGTAGGTCGTTCCAGTTTTGATGGCAGTGAAGAAGAATGTTTGCTTACCCGGTCCTTGGATTCTCGGGACCTTAAAATTAAACATCCTGTTTCTTGTATTATGTCCACTCCTCTCATTTGCTTTAACAAAATCACTCTTAAGATACTCCGGAGCTCTGTCATAGACAATTTTGAAGGCATTAGTGAGCCTGATTTGTTTGGCCCTGTCAGAGACATTGAGCATACCTAGTGACTGAAGTTGTTCCTGGCCAACATGTGATCTGGGTCCTAGGTTCAGCATGAACCTAACCATTTTATTTTGAGTGACCTGAAGTTTGTGCTGTGCTGATTTAGATGATGCAGAGTACCAGGATGACACAGAATAGTCAAAATGACATTGAACAAGCGCTTGGCAAAGGGTCTTTTTGGTCGCCGCTGGCAAGCATCCCACCTGTCTATACAGGTATTTTATACGTGCTCTACACTTACACAGGATAGATTCCATATTTGTTTCACCTGACAAACTCGAGTCTAGTTTTACTTCGAGATATATAACTTGTGACACTGTTGTTATAGGAATATCATTACAGTTGACCGAGAACCCCACAATGTCTTTCAGTTTACGTTTTGTCCCATATAAGATGGCTTCCGTCTTGCCCAGGCAATACTTATTGGGTCTTTTCCTGAAACCAGAAGCACGCTGTCGTGAGCATACAGCAATAATTTACACGAGACGCTCAGTTCCTTCGTTCACATAACAGAGAAAGAGTAAGGGACCAAGGATGCTTCCCTGCGGGACCCCACAGTTAATTGGCATAGGATCAGATATATTATAATCAATTTTGACTCTTTGTGTTCTACCACTAAAATAAGATTTAAACCAGTTCACAGACCCAATGCCCATTGCTTGTAGTTTATTACATAGGATATCATGGTCAACTGTGTCAAACGCTTTTTGTAGATCAAGAAGAACCATACCGGTGTAGTTACCTTTAGACATTTCTTTACGAATGTGATCTGTTAAATGGATGAGACAGGAGTCAGTCGAGTACATGCATCTGAAACCTGATTGAAACTTATAAAATAGATCATTTTCTTTGAGGTAGTGTTCAATTTGGGTGTATACCGCTCTTTCAAGGATTTTAGATACAATACATAATATGCTAACTGGTCTGTAGTTGCCAACTTCTAGTTTATTTCCTTTCTTGAATAGAGGGGTTACAATAGCTTCCTTCAGTTCAGCAGGTACAGTGTTGGTGTTAATTGACAGGTTGATGATGTGGGTTAGGGGACCTGCTATACCAATGGCTCCATCTAGTAGAAATTTGGCAGGAATTTTGTCTGGTCCTGTGCTTTTATGTACATTTAGGTTAGAGAGCTCGTCAAAAGTGTATTTGAGTGTAACATTTTGCAATCCAAATGTGTTCGGGTGTATGCCTTTATCTCTGTAGAAATTTCGAAAGGTGGCCCTTGTTGTCGTGTATTTATTGAGAGGTTGCGGTAGGTTCTGTGCAAATGTATTTGCTATGGAGGTGAAGAAGGTGTTGAAGTAGGTTGAGATTTGTTGTTTATCGTGGCAAACCTGATCATTAATGTTGAGAGCAATATTAGTGTTAGACGAATCCCTTGCCTTATTGCTGTATCCTGTTGTTTTTAGGTGCCTCCATAGTTTTTTGGGGTTATTCTGATATTCCTCTGCCTTATTGTGGAAATTGTTTAGTTTTCGCTGATTTTATTTTTCTACTTAGTTTATTCCTGGCCCTGTTGAACTCATGTTTCAGACCTTGATCCTGTCTATGTTTCACTAGCCTTTTTAACAGATTGTCTCTGTGTTCCAGATGGTGTAGTATGTCATTGTTGATCCATGGGTCTGACCTTGCTTTAATTCGTACGGTATGTCTTTCAGAGGAGCTTTTTCGTCTAGGATGTTTATGATGATGGTTCTGAAGCCAACCCATGCGTCATTAACGTATGTACTTCCAAACACTGGAGACCAGTCTGTATTCCATAAAATGTCCTGAAATGTTTCTTTGTTGTAGTTTCTGAGTGACCTTGTTTTGATAACCTTGTGATTTTCTAGGGTAATATTTGTGGTTTTCTGTGTGCAATATGTGACTAAGTGGTCACTTATCCCAGTCTGTATAACCCCTGATTGGGATATTTTCTCCTCTGTTACAGTTTATGTGGTCTAATATTGTGGGAGTGATCTCAGAGATACGTGTGGGGGTTGTGGTGAGTTGTTTGTGATTGTGCATTGTCAGTATGTGCCTATATTCTCGTACAAGCCTATTATTTCGTTGTTTGTAACACAGGTTAAAATACCCTAGTATAATGGATTCATTCCGAGGGTCTAGCGATGACAAAGTTCGTTCAAATTTGGTCAAGAATTGTGTGTCGTCTGGTGGCCTATAGCACACCCCAATTGTGATGGGTCTTGTCCTCGGCAGGTGTACTGTGTAGGTCGATCCACAGAGCTTCGTGATTTTCTACATGGAGGTCGGTCCTAGTTGTGTGTGTGAGGTTGTTTTCTACATACAGACATACTCCTCCCCCTTGCCTATTGCGATCATTGCTAACCATGTTGAAACCTTGAATGTTTTTTTCACCATCGTTTATACTTGAATCCAGCCTGGTTTCTGTGATTGCAATTATTGAAGCTTTGGCCTTATTAGCTCTCACTCTCTTTCTCACAAACACACACACACATACACACACACACAAACACACAGACACACACACTCAACACACACACACACATACACCCACTCACACACAGATCTCCATCCCCCCCCCACCCCACTCCCACACACACAGTCCTCCACACATATCCCCTCACAGCCAATACATCTTTCATCATATATTCCTCTCAGGGATCGATCTGACCACTCTGGCTGATATATCTGCATGGATGCTGGACCCTAGCTACTACCTCCACCTTCAGGTGTATCTTCTCAAGTATCTTTTACAACTCCTGCAGTCTTCTCCATTACTACGGTATACCTCCAACACTCCTTATGGGTTTTTCATTATTTGCTCTGTTGGTTGTCTTATCCAGGAAAAATTTGGATAATTTCATATGTTGTTTTGTTTATTAAGAATATCCTGGACTTTCTTGGTGTAATTTCAAAAGTTAATGTTAGCCAGTCGTTGCCTGGCCTGTTGTTGCTTGCTGGTTTTACTGCAAGATAAACAACAAAGTCTATCATCTGGCTTACACTCAGATATCTTCCCTTTCCTGCTGGTATCACTTCCTAAGCCCTCTCTTACTACCATGGTTTATTATCTTTCGCTCTCGCTCGCTCTCTCTCTCTCACACATATACATACTGAAATAATTAAATAATAATTATATATAAGTATATAATTACATATATACATAAGCATTTAAACCATTACACCACCAACACAGTTAAAATTCTTAAGATTTTTGAGTCATAGAAGAGTTGAAGTGTAATAGAAGTAATATGATGTGGAAATTAATGCGGCTGTTATGGGTATGAAGATCGGTTAATTGGGTTTTACGGTCTCTCTGCAATTTAAATGTGCATAACTTATTGATTGGCAGCCTCTAACGGGAGTGATAACCGTAGGAATTATTCATATCATGCACAGACATTTTGTAGTGAGATTGTCCAAACTATGAACCACGTGAGGCCTGATATATACCGTAGAGTACGAAAGAGTTAAGAGGGGGATGGGCGTATTTATTTGCTAATTTGTGTATCTTTTCACTAATTTGTTTTAGTTTCCTCCCCAGACAGGAATTAAGTTTATAAAAAAAACCCCGCCCAAGACCCTCCTTCAAGATATATTTGTAAATGTTTAGATAGAGGATCCTCTTAAATTACAGGCTCACTATCGCTGCCCAGGAAAAAATTGACACCTAAATAACACCAAAAGTCTTAATATTGACAAAGAAATGGAACGAAAGGTCTGAAAATCGCCAAACTAATGGAACAAACCCCTTAAAATCTGCAAACTAATGGGGCTAAAAATTAGGAAAAAACAGAAAAACTACCAATTTCCTATAATTTGTACGAGAACAAAATATGAATAAAAATAGTTGCTCCCGGTGTAGCATCATCTGTACACCACAACTACACCTTCCATTTACTGGATAGGTTGAGTGATCTATGTGGCTTTGATGTGCCGAACCTCATGTGTAGGATTATCTGTATGTGTGTCTGTGTCTGTGTGTGTGTGTGTGTGTGTGTGTGTGTGTGTGTGTGTGTGTCTGTACGTGTGTGTGTCTGTCTATCTGTCTGTGTGTGTGTCTGCCTGTCTGTTTTTGCGTGTGTGTGTATGTATGGCTGTGTGTGTGTGTGTCTGTGTGTGTGTGTGTGTGAACCTGATATGTAGGATTACCTGTTTGTGTGTATGGTTGTGTGTGTGTGTATATGTGTGTGTTTGAGAGAGTGGAATGGACGGGAAGGATGCTATTATATATGTGATGGTCTACTTACTGTCTAATGATCGTATTTAACGGGAGATGAGCCGTTTTGTTTGGTGGTGTAATAGGTTAGATGCTTATGTTCTGGGTGTGGTGTCCCGAGTTCGAATCCCGCGAGGATCATAGGCTTTCATTAGTTTATTCATGCACAAAAAAGGTCTGTGTAATTTGTATGTCTATGTAGCTATGCTGCCACGTCTCTCTCTCTCTCTCTTCCTTCCTTCCTCCCTCTCTCCCTCCCTCCCTTCCTCCCTTCCTTCCAAACTTCCTTCCTTGCTTGGTTGCTTCCTACCTGCCTTCCTTCCTTCATTCCTCCCTCCCTCCTTCCTTCCTTCCCCCCCTCCCTCCCTCCCTCACTCCCTTCCTTTCTTCCTACCTTCCTGTCTTCCTACCTGCCTTCCTTCCTCCCTCCCTACCTGCCTTCCTCCCTTCCTTCCTCCCTCCCTTCATTCCTACCTGCCTTCCTCACGCCCTTCCTTCCCCCCCTCCCTCACTCCCTTCCTTTCTTCCTACCTTCCTTTCTTCCTACCTGCCTTCCTTCCTCCCTCCCTACCTGCCTTCCTCCCTTCCTTCCTCCCTCCCTTCATTCCTACCTGCCTTCCTCACGCCCTTCCTTCCTCCCTCCCTTCCTTACTTCCTACCTGCCTTCCTCCCTTCCTTCCTCCCTCCCTTCCCTACCTTCGTCCCTTCCTGCCTTCCTCTCTTCCTGCCTTCCTCCCTTCCTTCCTTCCTCCCTCCCTTCCTTCCTTCCTTCATTCCTTCCACTACACGATCCGCCCGGCTTAAGTCTACAGTACATCTGTCTCCGTTTTCTTCAACTTGAGTTGGATGTACGAGATAGAGATATGAGAGAGAGACAGAGAGAGAGAGAGAGTGTGTGTGAGAGAGTACAAAGGAGTACAAAGGAAATCAAGCAACAACAGGTATAGTGATCCTTCTAGGCTGCTTGTCCTCCAAAACACTGAGGATCAAGTGTCCAAACAGTGGTTTAGAGTGGGTAAGGGAACTATTGCTCTGGAACTAATGTCGTGGCATGATTAGGAAGTTAGTAGGGGACAGAGGGGTTAGTAACTGAGGGGAGGATAAAATAAAGTTATTCATTTACAAACGCAGTCAGTCGTGGGTTTGATGCGAGATATTTTTCTAGGCGAAGTTTAAATGAATCAACGGTGCTACAGTCTATAACATCTCGGCGAAGCCCATTCTATAAGTTGACAACTCGATTGAAGAAGACATTTTTAGCTTCGTGTGAGTTAAAAGATTTACCAATAATTTTGCACCCGTTTCCCCGCGTGTAATTAGATTGGTCGATAGTGAAGTACTTACTAAACTTCATATTGTCGATGCCTTTGATGATTTTGAACACTTGAATTAAGTCGCCTCTTAATCTGCGCTGGGTTAAAGGAAATAGATTTAATTCTCTAAGACGCTCCTCGCATGGTTTGTTCTTTAGGCTAGATATAATTTTGGTAACTCTATGTTGAACTTGTTCTAGCTTGTCTATATCTTTTTGGTAATAAGGGCACCAGGATTGAACGCAGTATTCCAGAAGAGGGCGGACTAAGGAATTGTAAAGCGTTAGGATAACGTCTTTGGATTTATGCTCAATTGACCTTCGTATAAAGCCAATTATTTTGTTTGCCTTCTTAATAACTTCTGAACATTGTTGACTCGGTTTTAGGTTATTCGATATTGTTACTCCCAGATCGGTTTCTCTGTTTACATTCTTAAGCTGAGTGCCATTCATCAAATAGTTTGCTTTCTCATTTTGGTATCCGATATGTAGTACTTTACATTTATCCGCATTGAAACTCATTTGCCAAATTTGGGCCCAACATGACAACTTATCTAGATTGTGTTGCATGTCCTCAACTTGTTCTTTTGAGAGTACGCTATTTGCAATTTGTGTATCATCAGCAAATTTTGAGATTGTACAGGTGAGACTCTCATCTATGTCGTTGATGTAAATTAGAAAGAGGATTGGTCCAAGTACCGATCCCTGGGGTACCCCGCTACTTACATTGGTCCATTTAGATGCCATACCGTTTATGACAACTCTTTGCTTTCTGTCGCTGAGCCAATTTTCTATCCATGTCAACACACCGTCTTGTATTCCATGCGCTTTTAGTTTTAGCAGTAAACGTTTGTGGGGAACATTGTCAAAGGCCTTTTGAAAATCAAGGTATAAAATATCTACAGCTTTACTCTCATCGTAGAGGTTGAGGATATCATGGAAGAAGTCAAAGAGGTTTGTTAAACAGGAACGTTTGCTACGAAAGCCGCGTTGAGTATCTTTAAGTATGTTATTTTCCTCTAAGTGATTTACGAGTCTGTCTCTTATGAGTGTTTCTAGCATTTTACATACAACTGAGGTTAAGCTAATTGGACGATACTTACTGGGTAGGGATTTGCTGCCTTTTTTGAATATCTGTGTTACGTTGGCTAGCTTCCACTGATCAGGCATAGTTCCTGACTTCAAGGATATATTGAATAGCAATGTCAGTGGTTTAGAGAGCTCCTCCTTAGCTTCCTTTACGACTCTAGGTGAGATTGTATCAGGTCCAGGTGTTTTATTTATCTTGAGTTTATCTAAACAATTCAATACTTCTCTCTCTGTAACGGTGATATTGCTTAGAACATCTGAATTACCAATCTGAATCGGCGATGGTGTAGGGATATCACTGAGGTCTTCCGTTGTAAAAACTGATGCAAAGAAGGTATTGAGGGCATTACTCATTTGTACTTTGTCTTTGGTGTATTCTCCATTTTCATCGACTAACGGTCCAACAGTTGAACTAACTAGTTTTTTCTTTCTGATATAACTGTAGAATTATTTTGGGTTTGTTTTACTTTGATTCGCAACATGTAACTCCAGGGTCTTCTAACTTTGCTTGATTAACTTTTTGGCTTTGCGTCGTAGCTCTACAAATTTCACCCGTCCTTCGTAATTTTGTAAGGATTTTAATCTATCATTAGCAAACTTTTTAGCAAGCTGACAGTTTGAAATATCTTTATTCCACCATTTAGGTTTATTATTATGGCCTGTACAGTATGCCGTATTTTCGATGGTATGCAGTCCTGCACTGCTCTTAGGTAACATACATACATACATACAATTTTAAGACTGAGTGTTCCACACATAAGTGCAGTTTCAGTCTCTTAAATGGTTTTGAATAATTCCCAAGATGTATTTATGTCGTTATTGTTAATTAAAAAGCTCCAGTCAGTTTCTTTAAACATAGCTCTAAGTTTATGAAAGTTTGCTTTCTTGAAATTAGATACTTTTTAGATGCTGCTATATTTTGGCTAGTAAACTTTAAAGTGAAAGTTATTGTACGATGGTCGCTGTTACTGAATTCATCACCGACATTCAAATTCTCTATTAATTCTTCTTTTGTTGCTAGTACAAGGTCAAGAACATTATTACCACGGGTCGGCGATCGAACAAATTGATAGAGTGAACTCTCTTGCAAGTTCGCATACAAGTCACGTCCGGAGTGTGAAGTAAGAGTATCGCCCAACTTGGTCACAGGTAAATTAAAGTCGCCAAAAAATACTGTATCATGTGAGTTACTTACATCTGCAATTTGTTCATAAATGTCTTGGTCAGTTTGCACTGCTTGAGCTGGAGGTCTGTATATTAATGCAAGTATTATTTCTGTACCTTTATTATTCTTTATTAGCACAAAAGGTGTGTCGACGTTCACAATTTGAGGTTTTGACAAAAGGATCGGCTAAAGACTTTCTTTGATATAAAATAAAATGCCACCTCCATTTTTATTTATTCGGCTGTTCTCAAACATTACATAACCGGGAAGTGAATACTCTGCTAAAAAGTATCTATGTTCTGTATTGAGCCAAGATTCTGTTATACCAATCACATCATAATTTTCTGTAAACACTAGTTCCTCTAAATCTGAAAATGTATTGCGTATGCTACGAGCGTTTGCATAGAAAACCATTAAAGTTGCGGTTTTAGAACTCACAGAACGTTCTTTAATCAAATTTTTGGTTCTGGTCGGATCTACATTTACATTCATGGCTGTCCTCAGTCCTCAGTCGTTATCCCTGGCGGTTTTGAATTTGGGTCGTGTTGGTGGAGCTTTATCCAAATTCGCGGTTCTTGACGGATTAGCATTTAATTCCTTTGCAGGTTGCCGTCCTTGCTGTCTTCGGTCCTCCTTCCTGGTTGTCCTGTGCTGAGTCGATTTCTTCTCCGAAAATCCTTCACTGCATCGTTGAGAAGACGCCCAAAACGTGCTGCTCCCACCTGGTTCAGATGAACTCCATCGTCCGAAAACAAATAGTCATCGTAGTAGAAATTGTCCCAGGTATCGGCGAATCCCACTTGCTCCTTCCTGCAGAGGTTTGCTAGACAACGATTTGTGCTGGTGGTTATGTTATAAAATCGGCTCTCTACACCGAGCCGGGGGACGATTCCTGAGACGATGATCCTTGATGACTTCTCCTTAAACGACTTGATTAGCTGCTGGTACTTTAAAAGCAAATCTTCCGACCAGGTTCGCTGTACATCGTTGGATCCAATGTGGATGACGTACATTGTATTAACAGGGGACATCTTTGATACTTCGTCAACTGCAGCAACTACGTCGTCCACACCATTGTTGCGGTGACAATTGAAGTTTGTGGTACTCCAACGTTGAGTGTTACAAACTCTTGGAGTGATTCCAGCTTCATGGTGAGGTCGTTGATCTTGTTGTAGGCTTCATCTAATGTCATTGTAAAATTCTCTCGTTGCTGGCAGAGCCGGCATACTTGAAGATCGACAGTAGCAAACATGGACTCACCAAACCTACCGGCGCAGTTCGTACAAGCGCGAGGCATGGTGACAGTCACTTTCTTCAGATCACTTCACACTTAAAAAAACACTTCACGCACTTTAAAACACTTAACTCACTTTAACCCTTATTTAGCGGCGAGCAACATAAGTCGAGTTAAATAAAGCTGGACTATGTGGCGGCGCTCGACATAACTCGAGTGGCAATTTCAGCACGTAATGTGGCTGAGAGAGAGAGACAAGTGGTGGCAGGAGACTAGCGAGCGTATGACTGCTCCAGACCACCGCGGCGAACCTACTGACACAAATCTCAGCTCCCTCCTCCCTCTCTCACACTCGCTACATACTCAATTATGTACTGAAAGTACCGAATTACCTGCTTTTTGCACTCGCGTTGCACGGTTATTGCAAGAAAACTATCCATCATACAAGGATCGTTATGGTGTCATTCGAAAGCTCTGTTTATGCCCTTTCAGTGATAGGTACTAGTTTTACGTTCTGGGTCTTATTTAGGCATGAAAATGATCACGTAAACAGCCCTATTTTGGCTAAAAACACCCCGCTGTGCGGTACACATAAATAAACCGCATAGGCCGCTCGTAAGGTGTTAAAACACTTCACTCACTTTAAAAACACTTCAATCACTTCAACCGAAAACAAATATATTGAAATACGCAGAAATAGGTTATCAGGGTGATAGCCTAACCGAAAACAAAAATGTTGAGATACGCAGAATTAGGCTTCCAGGGGCGATAGCCTAACCAAACACGAATGTTTAAATTGAAATATGCAACTATAGGCTACCAGCATTGAATAGCCTAACCGAAAATAATATAATTAAAATATGCAGAAATAGGCTACCAGGTGTGATAACCTAACCTTAAACAAATATATATATATAACAGAATATGTTACTAAATATACAATTCACCAAATAGAGATTATATACAAAATAAAGTGTGACTGCACACAAGGGGTTAATATACTGTGTCAACAAATGGCCCTGGTGTCGCTGTAGCCTAGTAAAGCAGTAGCCTACTCCTTTTAGATAAAACAAAAGTGTATCAGTCAAAGGTTACTACAAGATCGTGCAAACAACAACTAAAATTACAGATATATATAGCTACAGTAGGATACTAAATACAATATCTACAAGAGTTAATAATAAAAACAGATTGGCTGGCTAGGCTAGGCTAGGTTTGGGTTAGATTAAAAGCTTGGCAGGTTGGGTTAGGCTAGGTTAGTTTGTACAAATACCACCCTTAGCTTAAAGTAAAATCAGTCTGAGGAGAAAAAGTCAAGAATATATCTAGGGGGAAAAGATAAAGTAATGCACTTAAATTTGGTACAAAATTGGCTGGAATTTAATATGTATAATCCCCCCCCAAAAATTGTTTACAAAATGGCGTCGGCGTTAGTCCCTGTAGGCAGGTTAGTTAGTAAACAATATTGTTTATTAGCAAATTAATATGCAAAAGCTTTACTTACATACCAGGCAGTTAAATAGATACTTAATACAGTAGGTAATGGGTAAAATTAGGGGCTACTATTTTATATAAAATAGTAAGAGAGCGTTTGTTTACAAAACAAAACAAAACAATAGATGGCGCTGGTGGCGCCCTGTCCGAGCAGGAGTATTGTGATAAACACAAAGTGTATCAGTCAATACACAGCGAAATATCGTGCAATGTTACTTACTAAGATACAGGATGGTTAAACGTGCTCTTAACCACCTTTCATGCACAAGAATGAAGAGGATGAGTAGTTAATACTCAAATAATGATCGATATCGTTAGAGCGTTGACAGAGCGTCTGCAGCGTCTGGCGGTAGCGAGCGGGCAGTAGCGAGTGAGTACAAAGGAGTACAAAGGAAATCAAGCAACAACAGATCTAGTGACCCTTCTAGGTTGCTTGTCCTCCAAAACACTGAGGATCAAGTGTCCAAACAGTGGTTTAGAGTGGGTAAGGGAACATTGGAAAGGGAATTACTGCCCTGGAACTAATGTCTGTGGCAGGATTAGGAAGTTAGTAGGGGACAGATGGGTTAGTAACTGAGGGGGGGATAAAATAAAGTTATTCATTTACAAACGCAGTCAGTCGCGGGTTTGATGCGAGATATTTGTCTAGGCGGAGTTTATATGAATCAACGGTGATGCAGTCTATAACATTTCGGGGAAGCCCATTCCACAAGTTGACAACTCGATTGAAGAAGAAATTCTTAGATTCGTGTGAGTTAAAAGATTTACCAATAATTTTGCAACCGTTTCCCCGCGTGTAATTAGATTGGTCGATAGTGAAGTACTTACTACAGTTCATATTGTCGATGCCTTTGATGATTTTGAACACTTGAATTAAGTCACCTCTTAATCTGCGCTGGGTTAAAGGAAATAGATTTAATTCTCTAAGACGCTCTTCGTATGGTTTGTTCTTTAGGCTAGGTATCATTTTGGTAACTCTACGTTGAACTCGTTCTAGCTTGTTTATATCTTTTTGGTAATAAGGGCACCAGGATTGAACGCAGTATTCCAGAAGAGGGCGGACTAATGAATTGTAAAGGGTTAGGATAACTTCTTTGGATTTATGCTCAAATGACCTGCCTATAAAGCCAATTATTTTGTTTGCCTTCTTAACAACTTCTGAACATTGTTGACTCGGTTTAGGTTACTCGATATTGTTACTCCCAGATCGGTTTCTCTGTTTACATTCTTAAGCTGAGTGCCATTCATCGAATAGTTTGCTTTCTCATTTAGGTATCCGATATGTAGTACTTTACATTTATCCGCATTGAAACTCATTTGCCAAATTTGGGCCCAACATGACAATTTATCTAGATTGTGTTGTATATCGTCAACTTGTTCTTTTGAGAGTACGCTATTTGCAATTTTTGTATCGTCAGCAAATTTTGAGATTGTACAGGTGAGACCCTCATCTATGTCGTTGATGTAAATTAGAAAGAGAATTGGTCCTAGTACCGATCCCTGGGGTACCCCGCTACTTACATTGGTCCATTTTGATGCCTTACCGTTTATGACTACTCTTTGCTTTCTGTCGCTGAGCCAATTTTCTATCCATTTCAACACACCGTCTTGTATTCCATGCGCTTTTAGTTTTAGCAGTAAACGTTTGTGGGGAACTTTGTCAAAGGCCTTTTGAAAATCAAGGTATATAATATCTACAGCTTTACTCTCATCGTAGAGGTTGAGGATATCGTGGAAGAAGTCTAAGAGGTTTGTTAAACAGGAACGTTTTACGAAAGCCGTGTTGAGTATCTTTAAGTATGTTATTTTCCTCTAAGTGATTTACGAGTCTGTCTCGTATGACCGTTTCTAGCATTTTACATACAACTGAGGTTAAGCTAATTGGACGATAGTTACTGGGTAGGGATTTGCTGCCTTTTTTGAATATCGGTGTTACGTTGGCTAGCTTCCACTGATCGGGCATAGTTCCAGACTGCAAGGATTTATTGAATAGTAATGTCAGTGGTTTAGAGAGCTCATCCTTAGCTTCCTTTAGAACTCTAGGCGAGATTGTATCAGGTCCAGGCGTTTTATTTACCTTGAGTTTATCTAAACAATTCAATACTTCTCTCTCTGTAACGGTGATATTGCTTAGAACATCTGAATTATCAATCTGAATCGGCGATGGTGTAGGGATATCACTGAGGTCTTCTGTTGTAAAAACTGATGCAAAGAAGGTATTGAGGGCATTACTAATTTGTTCTTCGTCTTTGGTGTATTCTCCATTTTCATCGACTAACGGTCCAACAGTTGAAGTAACGACTTTTTTCTTTCTGATATAACTATAGAATTCTTTCGGGTTTGTTTTACTTTGATTCGCAATATGTAACTCTAAGGTCTTTTTACTTTGCTTAATTAACTTTTTGGCTTTGCGTCGTAGCTCTACAAATTTCAGCCGTTCTTCGTCATTTTGTAAGGATTTTAATCTATCATTAGCAAATTTTTTAGCAAGCAGGCAGTTTGAAATATCTCTATTCCACCATTTGGGCTTATTATTATGGCCTGGACGCCGAGTTTTCGATGGTATGCAGTCTTGCACTGCTTTTAGGTAAGTGGCTTCGAATAACTTCCAAGATGTATTTATGTCGTTATTGTGAATTAAAAAGCTCCAGTCAGTTTCTTTAAACATAGCTCTAAGTTTATGGAAGTTTGCTTTCTTGAAATTAGGGACTTTTTCGATGCTACTATTTGGTTCGTTACTAGTAAACTTTAAAGTGAAAGTTATCGTACGATGGTCGCTGTTACTGAATTCATCACCAACATTCAAATTCTCTATTAATTCTTCTTTTGTTGCAAGTACAATGTCAAGAACGTTATTACCACGGGTCGGCGTTCCAACAAATTGATAAAGCGAACTCTCTTGCAAGTTCGTATACAAGTCATGTCCGGAGTGTGAAGTAAGAGTATCGGCCCACTTGGTCACAGGTAAATTAAAGTCACCAAAAATTACGGTATCTTGTGAGTTACTTACATCTGCAATTTGTTCGTAAATTTCTCGGTCAGTTTGCACTGATTGAGCTGGAGGTCTGTATATTAATGCAAGTATTAGAGTGAAAGAGTTTGTACGCGTGTAAGTGTGTGTGCGTGTGTGTCAGAGTGAGTGACAGAGAGAGTGAGAGTGAGTGTGTGTGTGTCAGAATGAGAGAGAGTGTATATGTGCATGTGTGTGTCAAATGAGAGAGAGTGTATATTATGTGCATGTGTGTGTCAGAGTGAGTGAGTGTGCGTGTGTGTGTGTGTGTGTCTGTGTGTTAGAGTGAGTTTGTAATTTTGTAATCGACACCAAAAACAATAAATACTTGAATAATATTCAAGTACCGGTATGGTAAAGATAATTATAGATTTTAGGATAATCGGTGACAGGCAATTCGGGTCACCAAGGTGATAACAAAAGTGGCCATCGTAGTAGCTTGGCGCTGTATTCCCGAGCTTAAGGGGAGATGGCATGTGTTTCTGGTCCACTTTCTCCCTCGTGCTAAGCCCCATTTGTTTTGAGATTATAAGACGTTTTCCCTATTAGTTTGGCTATTTTAAGACCTTTCACCCCATTTCTATATCAATATTAAGACCTTTCGTGATATTTAGGTGACCTATTTTCTTCCTGGCGAACGATAGTGAGCCTGTAATTTTGGAAGAATTGGCCTTCGGCCGGGACATTTTTCTACCAAAAAATGTACACATTTACTCTATCTAGAACGGGGATCTAATGGATGTTTTTTTAAAGTTTGATGGACGTCTAAGGAGAAAAAGAAAAATATATAGATATATACTGTATAAACTGTATAGGCCTATACCGGTATACTGTATATATATGAAATAATCGACCTAAAAATATACCCTTCCCCCTTAACCCCTTCATCACCATTAACTAATTGTCATTATATTCTGATTACCATTAGACGATTTTCTTTAGTTTGCAATCTACCTATACGACACAAATGGGTAAATACGATCTCAATAAACTCTCTTATTAACATAGGTCCATCTTAAACTGCATAAACTCATCAAATTTTAGCCAGAATCAAAGGTAAAAGGGCGTCATGGTGCTGAAGAGGAAGGACCTTTAAGGGGCTAGTGCTTTGTTTTGGGGCTATTTATTTATTTATTTATTGAATTTTGAGTTTCCTCGTTAGACCTGCATTAAACTTAAACAAACGCCCCATATACACCCTCTCAAGATATATTTGTACATTTTTCGGTAGAAAAATTTCCCACCCGAAGGCCGATTCCTTAAAAAATTACCTACTCGCTATCGCTCACCAGGAACAAATCGACATCTAAACGGCACGAAAGGTCTTAATATTGACAAAATAATGGGGCGATAGGTCTCAAAATCGCCAAACTAATGAACAAGCATCTTAAAATCGCTAAACTAATGGGTCTAAACAGGAGGGAGAAGGGGGTACAGGAGAAACGTTTGGCTGTAGATGCCAGTGAATAGGACTTGGTTGATTTATTTCCGTAAAGCCGGTATCACACGATCGCTTTTTCCTCACAATATATCCTCAACACTGGTCTGGTAGCTTATGAAGTTAACATTTAAAATATTTCAGTTACCTTAATTCATCTATCATCAGTCTAGTTTCCGATAGTAGTGCAAAATATTCCAGAAATGTTGACAGAAAAATGTTGATCATCGAATGTTGACTGTAAAAGTTCTCGTGTGATACCGGCTTAAGGGGGTAGTGCTCGTTTGTTTGGCCTATATATTTATCTATCTATATATATATATATATATATATATATATATATATATTCGAGTTTCCTCGCTAGACCTAAATCAAGCTTTAAAAAAACATGCCCTAGACCCCCTTTCAAAATACATGTGTACATTGTTCGGTAGACAAATATTCCTTCAAAAATTATAGGCTCGCTATCGCTCACCAGGAATACAAAATCAACACCTAAATGGCACGAAAGGTCTTAATATTGACAAATAAATCGGGCGAAAGGTCTCAAAATTGCCAAACTAACGGAAATAACGTCTTAAAATCTCAAAACTAATATACTAAACATGAGGGAGAAGGGGGTCCATAAAAAGCGAATAGTACCCCCTTAAGTCATATACATGACATACATCTTAACCCTTTGAGTACCAGCGACGGGTGGTATTTTTTAGTCTAGCCATATTTAGACGATTATCTTCAGCTTAGGAAGGACCTCTAGTAATAATAAGGCTTCAAACTATTTCTACCAACCCATTTAACCACCACAGATCCTTCCTAATCTGCAGAATATCGTCTAAATCTAGCATGCCCCCACACGGACAACCGACTAAAGTTAAGAGGGTAGTACTCGCTTTTTCTGGACCGTCTTCTCCCTCATGTTTAGCATATTAGTTATGAAATGTTAAAACGTTCGCCTCGTTAGTTTGGCGATTTTGAGACCTTTCGCCTCATTGTTTGTGTCAATATTAAGACTTTTCGTGTCGTTTAGGCGTCGATTTTTTTCCTGGCGAGCGATAGCGAGCCTCTAATTTGAGAAGGAATAGGTCTTCAGCCGGGACACTTTTCTACCGAATAAGTGTACAAACTTATCTTGAAAGGAGGTCTAAGGGGTGTCTCTCTAAGCTTGATGGAGGTCTAGCCAGTACATTCAGAAATAAATTAATAAATAAATATATAGGCCAAAAACGAAGCACTACCCCCTTAAATAAATATATGTTCTGTAGCGCCCCCGAAGTGAGGCAAAACTGTGCAGTGAACAAGAGATTCTGGCACGCTAAGTACAAAGTAAACTTCCACCACATAGGAAACATTTTGTACCCAGCTTAGTAAATTATCTGACACCTTCTTAATTAAAAGATCAGCACAACATACTGTACAGCATTACATTATGTTTAATAGGATATATAATAATTTAGTTCAACACCTATTTCAAGTCCAACCTATGTTTCTTCACACACACACACACACACATACACGAACACATACAGTACACACACACACGCTCGAAACACACCGATTATTTTTATTTTTATATTATTATTACACACACACATACACCCTCGCTCTCTCCCACACACACATACTCTCTCTCTCTCTCTCTCTCTCACTCAGACACACACACACATACATACACACACTCTCTCTCTCACACACAGACACACACACATACACACACACTCTCTCTCACACACACACAAACATACTCACTCTCTCACACACACACACACACACACACACACACACATACACACTACCACACCCACACACACACACCCACACACACACACACACACACTCCTCCCCCCCCCACCCCCCCAATGTCCATCCCTTGCATCATTCCTCCTGTCCATCTTTTCCCTAGCCCCCATGCGTTGAAGCCATCAATCTGTTCTCAGCCTAGCGGACCACAACACACACATTTAGACCCATATAAGCCACACTGATAGATGGATCATACTTGTTGTTGACTGAGTGTGTGTATTATTCACTCACTCACTCACTTGTTTGTCAAGGGGAAGCCACGCAATGCGACCAAAGCTCATTATTATCGCGCCTCCTTAACTGGGAATGTATTGCGTGAAATGCATGTTAAGTGTTTATGTATCGTTGGAATGGCTGTGGATATGTGTGTAGTCTGTATTTTATCTAATTGGCGACATTTGGAAGCGAAGGCTTAGGGTTAATTTGTACCGTACCATTCTCACTACGGTACCAGTATCACCCGAAGGCTTAGGTTGACCAGTACGATACCCATCTCACCTTGTAACCGATCGCCAACCCCAGATGGGACGTCACAACTTTGTCCACTTATATCAGGTTCCTATTAATACTGCTAGGTGAACAGAGGCTACACCGTTAAGAGACTTGCCAAAATGTCTCTTCACCGCCCGGGTCTCGAACTTGGGACCTTCTGGTTGTGAGCCAGAACCGCTATCAGTTACGCCACAGGGTGGTGTGTGTGTGTGTGTGTGTTGTCTGTGTGTGTGTGTGTGTGTATGTGCGTGTGTGTGTGTGTGTGTGTGTGTGTGTGTGTGTGTGTGTGTGTGTGTGTGTGTGTTTCTGTGTGTGTGTGGTTTGCACTCCTATGTCTCAGGGGTACAAGGTCCTCCCCGCTACAAAGTACAAGAGTGAGAGACTTGGACTTTGAAATGGTCGTGGCGGAGGGCCGAATTGGGGAACAACTAGGTTGATTGTAGGGAGGTACAGGTACAATAATATAAACTATAATGTAACTAGACTCTAAGATAGATTGTACACCACTTTGTGGTGTACACCACCTTAATAAAAAAAAAAAAAAATAGAAGGAAACATGCTTACATTACTGAAATGTTTGTGGACATGCAGTAATGCAAGTAATGGTTACTCTTCTGTAAATCTAAAATGGCTTACTTAAGAATGGGAACGGGGTGGGACCTTCTATTGAAAAAAAAGTGTGTGTCTGTGTCTCTGTGTGTGTGTGTGTGTGTGTGTATGTGTGTGTTGCGTGTTCGTGTGTGTGTGTGTGTATGTGTGTTTTGTGTTGTGTGTCCTTGTGTGTGTGTGTGTCTATTGTGTGTGTGTGTGTGTGTTTCTGTGGTCCACCTCGCCCATGGGATGATTCTAGGCCCCAATCTAGCTGGGCAATACCTAGTGGAGTCCTTATAAGCATGTGATAAGAGTTGCTAGAACTCCTTTTTCATTTGTCTGACTTCCCTCACTGTGTCTGATTGTGTCTTACCTACACTGAGAGTAATCCAGCTAGCTCTCACAAACACCTCCTCCTCCTACTCATTTCACTACACTAAACAAGCACACCACACTTCTTTCCAATACACCAACAATCGTTTACAATAGCGACTATAACTTTCAACTTTGAGGGAGACACTAGTTACAGGCATCTTTTTTGTCTCCTTTTGTCCCACCACATACAATTGACACACAATAGTTTGAAAACTATATTTCGTGACCTATCATATCTCTATATATCAAATGTAGAGATCATACATGAGGGAATGAATGCAGGGCAGAGTGCATAAACAAAACTTTGTGAGAACTAATAAATAATACCAGTTTACGGTCTTCCTCTCTCTCACTATCTATCTACATATCACACATAGCTATGTTTCCTGTAGGTGGGCGTACATCAGTGTAAAGTATGTATCACTTCACCAAATACTATGTTTTTTGGATGTGTATACATGTCAGCTGGACCGAAAATAATCCTTTTATCAAACTCATTAGGACTGTCAGTGCCATTAAGGCGAACATATTTTCCAGCTTGCCTTATGAGAGTGAGTACAAAGGAGTACAAAGGAAATCAAGCAACAACAGGTCTAGTGACCCTTCTAGGCTGCTAGTCCTCCAAAACACTAAGAATCAAGTGTCCAAACAGTGGTTTAGAGTGGGTAAGGGAACATTTGAAAGGGAACTACTGCCCTGGAACTAATGTCCGTGGCAGGATTAGGAAGTTAGTTAGTATGGGTTAGTAACTGAGGGGAGGATAAAAGAAAGTTATTCATTTACAAACGCAGTCAGTCGCGGGTTTGATGCAAGATATTTTTCAAGGCGAAGTTTAAATGGATCAACGGTGCTGCAGTCTATGTCATCTCGGGAAAGCCCATTCCATAAGTTGACAACTCGATTGAAGAAGAAATTCTTAGCTTCGTGTGAGTTAAAAGATTTACCAATAATTTTGCAACCGTTTCCCCGCATGTAATTAGATTGGTCGATAGTGAAGTACTTACTACAGTTCATATTGTCGATTCCTTTGATGATTTTGAACACTTGAATTAAGTCGCCTCTTTATCTGCGCTGGGTTAAAGGAAATAGATTGAATTCCCTAAGACGCTTCTCGTATATGGTTTGTTCTTTAGGCTAGGTATCATTTTGGTAACTCTACGTTGAACTCTGAACTCGTTCTAGCCTGTCTATATCTTTTTGGTAATAATGGCACCAGGATTGAACGCAGTATTCCAGAAGAGGGCGGACTAAGGAATTGTAAAGGGTTAGGATAATGTCTTTTGATTTATGCGCAAATGACCTGCCTATAAAGCCAATAATTTTGTTTGCCTTCTTAACAAATTCTGAACATTGTTGACTCTGTTTTATGTTACTCGATATTGTTACTCTCAGATCGGTGTCTCTGTTTACATTCTTAAGCGGAGTGCCATTCATCAAATAGTTTGCTTTCTCATTTTGGTATCCGATATGTAGTACTTTACATTTATCCGCATTGAAACTCATTTGCCAAATTTGGGCCCAATGTGACAACTTATCTAGATTGTGTTGCATATCGTCAACTTGTTCTTTTGAGAGTACGCTATTTGCAATTTTTGTAACGTCAGCAAATTTTGAGATTGTACAGGTGAGACCCTCATCTATGTCGTTGATGTAAATTAGAAAGATAATTGGTCCTATTACCGATCCCTGGGGTACCCCGCTACTTACATTGGTCCATTTAAATGCCTTGCCGTTTATGACTACTCTTTGCTTTCTGTCGCTGAGCCAATTTTCTATCCATTTCAACACACCGTCTTGTATTCCATGCGCTTTTAGTTTTAGCAGGAATAGTTTGTGGAGGAACTTTGTCAAAGGCCTTTTGAAAATCAAGGTATATGATATCTACAGCTTTACTCGCATCGTAGAGGAAGATATCGTGGAAGAAGTCTAAGAGTTTTGTTAAACAGGAACTTTTTTTACGAAAGCCGTGTTGAGTATCTTTAAGTATGTTATTTTCCTCTATGTGATTTACGAGTCTGTCTCTTATGAGTGTTTCTATCATATTACATACAACTTAGGTTAAGCTAATTGGACGATAGTTACTGGGTAGGGATTTGCTGGCTTTTTTAAATATCGGTGTTACGTTGGCTAGCTTCCACTGATCAGGCATAGTTCCAGACTGCAAGGATTTATTGAATAGCAATGTCAGTGGTTTGGAGAGCTCATCCTTAGCTTCCTTTACGACTCTAGGTGAGATTGTATCAGGTCCAGGCGTTTTATTTACCTTGAGTTTATCTAAACAATTCAATACTTCTCTCTCTGTAATGGTGATATTGCTTAGAACATCTGAATTATCAAGCTGAATCGGCGATGGTGTAGTGATATCACTGAGGTCTTCCGTTGTAAAAACTGATGCAAAGAAGGTATTGAGGGCATTACTCATTTGATTTCGTCTTTGGTGTATTCTCCATTTTCACCGACTAACGGTCAAAACAGTTGAAGTAACTACTTTTTTCTTTCTGATATAACTATAGAATTCTTTCGGGTTTGTTTTACTTTGATTCGCAACATGTAACTCCAGGGTCTTCTTACTTTGCTTAATTAACTTTTTGGCTTTGCGTTGTAGCTCTACAAATTTCACCAGTTTTTCGTCATTTTGTGAGGATTTTAATCTATCATTAGCAAACTTTTTAGCAAGCAGACAGTTTGAAATATCTTTATTCCACCATTTGGGCTTATTATTAAGGCCTGTACGCCATATTTTCGATGGTATGTAGTCCTGCACTGCTTTTAGGTAAGTGGTTTCGAATAATTTCCAAGATGTATTTATGTCGTTATTGTTAATTAAAGAGCTCCACTCAGTTTCTTTAAACATAGTTCTAAGTTTGTGAAAGTTTGCTTTCTTGAAATTAGGGACTTTTTAGATGCTGTTATTTGGTTCGTTACTAGTAAACTTTAAAGTGAAAGTTATTGTACGATGGTCGCTGTTACTGAATTCATCACCAACATTCAAATTCTCTATTAATTCTTCTTTTGTTTCAAGTACAAGGTCAAGAATGATATTACCACGGGTCGGCTATCGAACAAATTGATAGAGTGAACTCTCTTGCAAGTTCACATACAAGTCATGTCCGGAGTGTTAAGTATGAGTATCGTCCCACTTGGTCACAGGTAAATTAAAGTCGCCCAAAAATATGGTATCTTGTGAGATACTTACATCTGCAATTTGTTCATAAATTTCTCAGTCAGTTTGCACTGATTGAGCTGGAAGTCAGTATATTAATGCAAGTATTATTTTGTACCTTTATTATTTTTTATTAGCACAAAAGATGTGTCGATGTTCACAATATGAGGTTTTGACATGAGGGTCGGGTTAGGACTTTCTTTGATATAAAATAAAACGCCACCTCCATTTTTATTTATTCGGCTTTTCTCAAACATTACATAACCGTGAAGTGAATACTCTGCTAAAAAGTCTCTATCTTCTGTATTGAGCCAAGATTCTATTATACCAATCACATCATAATTTTCTGTAAACACTAGTTCCTCTAAATCTGAAAATTTATTGCGTATGCTACGAGCGTTTGCATAGAAAACCTTTAAAGTTGCGATTTTAGAACTCACAGAACGTTCTTTAATCAAATTTTTGGTTTTGGTCGGATCTACATTTACATTTATGGATGTCCTCGGTCCTCGGTCGTTATCCCTGGCGGTTTTGAATTTGGGTCGTGTTGGTGGAGCTTTATCCAAATTTGCGGTTCTTGACTGATTAGCATTTAATTCCTTTGTAGGTTGCCGTCCTCGCTGTCTTCGGTCCTCCCTCCTGGTTGTCCTGTGCTGAATCGATTATTCTCCGAAAATCCTTCACCGCATCGTTGAGAAGACGCCCAAAACGTGCTGCTCCCACCTGGTTCAGATGAACTCCATCGTCCGAAAATAAATAGTCATCGTAGTAGAAATTGTCCCAGGTGTCGACGAATCCCACTTGCTCTTTCCTGCAGAGGTTTGCTAGACAACGATTTGTGCTGGTGGCTATGTTGTAAAATCGGCTCTCTACACCGAGCCGGGGGACATTTCCTGAGACGATGATCCTTGATGACTTCTCCTTAAACGACTTGATCAGTTGCTGGTACTTTAAAAGCAAATCTTCCGACCAGGTACGCTGTACATTGTTGGAGCCAACGTGGATGACGTACATTGTATTAGCAGGGGACATCTTTGATACTTCGTCAACTGCAGCAACTACGTCGTCCACACCACCACCAGGGATACAAAAACGCTTCCTGGTCTTAGGTGCCCTGGCGCAAAACTCTGTGAGCTGACCACGTATCATTGAGTCTCCCACGAGCCGGACTTCTTCTATTTCATCTTCGTTATCTGAGTCTGTGAGTATCTGGAAACGGTTTTGACACTCTGTAATCGGTATGGGTTTCCTGGTCTTGGGGCAAACGTTGTTCCTCACAACACAGAAGTTGTCTTGAGGGGTAAGAGAGTCACTATTTGTTTCATGAGTATCGGAACCATCAGCTGAAATGGCTACTGCATGCGTTGAATTGTTGGCAGTTGACGTTGGGGGCTGCTGGAGTTGCGGTGACAATTGAAGTTTGTGGTACTCCAACGTTGAGTGCTACGAACTCTTGGAGTGATTCCAGCTTCATGGTGAGGTTGTTGATCTTGTTGTAGGCTTCATCTAATTTCACTGTCAAATTGTCTCGTTGCTGGCAGAGCCGGCAGACTTGAAGATCGACAGTAGCAAACATGGACTCACCAAACCTACCGGCGCAGTTCGGACAAGCGCGAGGCATGGTGACAGTCACTTTCTTCAGATCACTTCACACTTAAAAAAACACTTCACTCACTTTAAAACACTTAACTCACTTTAAAACACTTCACTCACTTTAACACCTTACGAGCGGCCTATGCGGTTTATTTATATGTACCGCCCAGCGGGGTGTTTTTAGCCAAAATAGGGCTGTTTACGTGATCATTTTCATGCCTAAATAACACCCAGAACGTAAAACAAGTACCTATCCCTGAAAGGGCATAAACAGAGCTTTCGAATGACACCATAACGATCCTTTTATGATGGCTAGTTTTCTTGCAATAACCGAGCAACACGAGTGCAAAAAGCATGTAATTCGGTACTTTCCCCATATAATTCAGTATGTAGCGAGTGAGAGAGGGAGGAGGGAGCTGAGATTCGTGTCAGTAGGTTCGCCGCGGTGGTCTGGAGCAGTCATACGCTCGCTAGTCTCCTGCCACCACTTGTCTCTCTCTCTCAGCAACATTACGTGCTGAAATTGCCACTCGACCTATGTCGAGCGCCGCCACATAGTCCAGCTTTATTTAACTCGACTTATGTGGTGAGCCGCTAATTAAGGGTTAAAAACACTTCAATCATTTCAACAGAAAACAAATATATTGAAATACGCAGAAATAGGTTATCAGGGTGATAGCCTAACCGAAAACAAAAATGTTGAGATACGCAGAATTAGGCATCCAGGGGCGATAGCCTAACCAAAAACAAATGTTTAAATTGAAATACGCAACAATAGGCTACCAGCATTGAATAGCCTAACCGAAAATAATAAAATTGAAATATGCAGAAATAGGCTACCAGGTGTGATAACCTAACCTTAAACAAATATATATATAACAGAATATGTAACTAAATATACAATTCACCAAATAGAGATTATATAAATATAAAGTGTGACTGCACACAAGGGGTTAATATACTGTGTCAACAGATGGCCCTGGTGTCGCTGTAGCCTAGTAAAGCAGTAGCCTACTCCTTTTAGATAAAAAAAAGTGTATCAGTCAAAGGTTACTACAAGATCGTGCAAGCAACAACTAAAATTACAGATATATATAGCTACAGTAGGATATTAAATACAATATCTACAAGAGTTAATAATAAAAACAGATTGGCTGGCTAGGCTAGGCTAGGTTTGGGTTAGGTTAAAAGCTTGGCAGGTTGGGTTAGGCTAGGTTAGTTTGTAAAAATACCACCTTTAGCTTAAAGTAAAATCAGTCTGAGGAGAAAAAGTCAAGAATATGTCTAGGGGGAAAAGATAAATTAATGCACTTAAATTTGGTACAAAATTGGCTGGAACTTAATATGTATAATCCCCCCAAAACAATTGTTTACAAAATGGCGTCGGCGTTAGTCCCTGTAGGCAGGTTAGTTAGTAAACAATATTGTTTATTAGCAATTAATATTCAAAGCTTTACTTACATACCAGGCAGTTAAATGGATACTTACTACAGTAGGTAATGGGTAAAATTAGGGGCTACGATTGTATATAAAATAGTAAGAGAGTGTTTGTTTACAAAACAAAACAAAACAATAGATGGCGGTAGTGGCGCCCTGTCCGAGCAGGAGTCTTGTGATAAACACAAATGTGTATCAGTCAATACACACCGAAATATCGTGTAATGTTACTTACTAAGCTACAGGATGGTTAAACGTGCTCTTAACCACCTTTCATGCTCAAGAATGAAGAGGATGAGTAGTTAATATTCAAATTATGATCGATATCGTGAGAGCGTTGACAGAGCGTGTGCAGCGTCTGGCGGTAACGAGCGGGCGGTAGCCAGTGAGTGAGAGTTTGTACGTGTGTAAGTGTGTGTGCCTGTGTGTCAGAGAGAGTGAGAGTGAGTGTTAGTGTGTCAGAATGAGAGAGAGTGTATATTATGTGCATGTGTGTCAGAGTGTGCGTGTGTGTGTGTGTGTCTGTGTGTGAGAGTGAGTTTGTAATTATGTAATCGACACCAAAAACAATAAATACTTGAATAATATTCAAGTACCGGTATGGTAAAGATAATTATAGATTTTAGGATAATCGGTGACAGGCAATTCGGGTCACCAAGGTGATAACAAAAGTGGTCATCGTAGTAGATTGGCGCTGTATTCCCGAGCTTAAGGGGAGATGGCATGTGTTTCTGGTCCACTTTCTCCCTCGTGCTAAGCCCCATTTGTTTTGAGATTATAAGACGTTTGCCCTATTAGTTTGGCGATTTTAAGACCTTTCACCCCATTGTTGTATCAATATTAAGACTTTTCGTGCTACTTAGGTGTCCTATTTTACTTCCTGGCGAACGATAGTGAGCCTGTAATTTTGGAAGAATAGGCCTTCGGCCGGGACATTTTTCTACCGAAAAATGTACACATTTACACTATCTAGAACGGGGATCTAATGGATGTTTTTTTTAAAGTTTGATGGAGGTCTAAGGAGGAAAAGAAAAATATATAGATATATATTGTATAAACTGTATAGGCCTATACCGGTATACTGTATATATATGAAATAATCGACCTAAAAATATACCCTTCCCCCTTAACCCCTTCATCACCATTACGTAATTGTCATTATATTCTGATTACCATTAGACGATTGTCTTTAGTTTGCAATCTACCTATACGACACAAATGGGTAAATACGATTTCAATAAACTCTCTTATTAACATAGGTCCATCTTAAACTGCATAAACACATCGAATTTTAGCCAGAATCAAAGGTAAAATGGCGTCATGGTGCTGAAGAGGAAGGACCTTTAAGGGGCTAGTGCTTTGTTTTGGGGGCTATTTATTGATTTATTTATTGAATTTTGAGTTTCCTCGTTAGACCTGCATTAAACTTAAACAAACGCCCCATATACACCCTCTCAAGATATATTTGTACATTTTTCGGTAGAAAAATTTCCCACCCGAAGGCCGATTCCTTAAAAAATTACCTACTCGCTATCGCTCACCAGGAAAAATCGACATCTAAACGGCACGAAAGGTCTTAATATTGACAAAATAATGGGGCGAAAGGTCTCAAAATCGCCAAACTAATGAACAAGCATCTTAAAATCGCTAAACTAATGGGTCTAAACAGGAGGGAGAAGGGGGTACAGGAGATACGTTTGGCTATAGATGCCAGTGAATAGGACTTGGTTGATTTATTTCCGTAAAGCCGGTATCACACGATCGCTTTTTCCTCACAATTTATCCTCAACACTGGTCTGGTAGCTTATGAAGTTAACATTTAAAATATTTCAGTTACCTTAATTCATCTATCATCAGTCTAGTTTCCGATAGTAGTGCAAAATATTCCAGAAATGTTGACAGCAAAATGTTGATCATCGAATGTTGACTATAAAAGTTCTCGTGTGATACCGGCTTAAGGGGTTGTGCTTGTTTGTTTGGCCTCTATATTTATCTATCTATTTATATATATATATATATATATATATTCGAGTTTCCTCGCTAGACCTAAATCAAGCTTTAAAAAAACATGCCCTAGACCCCCTTTCAAAATAAATGTGTACATTGTTCGGTAGACAAATATTCCTTCTAAAATTACAGGGTCGCTATCGCTCACCAGGAATACAAAATCAACACCTAAATG
>CM064551.1:5823309-5825809 GCA_032716605.1 Paralithodes platypus
ATTATTTTGTTTGCCTTCTTAACAACTTCTGAACATTGTTGACTCGGTTTTACGTTACTCGATGTTGTTACTCCCAGATCGGTTTCTCTGCTTACATTCTTAAGGTGAGAGCCATTCATCAAATAGTTTGCTTTCTCATTTTGGTATCCGATATGTAGTACTTTACATTTATCCGCATTGAAACTCATTTGCCAAATTTGGGCCCAATGTGACAACTTATCTAGATTGTGTTGCATATCGTCAACTTGTTCTTTTGAGAGTACGCTATTTGCAATTTTTGTATCTTCAGCAAATTTTGAGATTGTACAGGTGAGACCCTCATCTATGTCGTTGATGTAAATTAGAAAGAGAATTGATCCTAGTACCAATCCCTGGGGTACCCCGCTACTTACATTGGTCCATTTAAATGCCTTGCCGTTTATGACTACTCTTTGCTTTCTGTCGCAGAGCCAATTTTCTATCGATTTCAACACACCGTCTTGTATTCCATGCGCTTTTAGTTTTAGCAGTAAACGTTTGTGGGGGAACTTTGTCCAAGGCCTTTTGAAAATCAAGGTATATGATATCTACAGCTTTACTCTCATCGTAGAGGTTGAGGATATCGTTGAAGAAGTCTAAGAGTTTTGTTAAACAGGAACTTTTTTTACGAAAGCCGTGTTGAGTATCTTTAAGTATGTTATTTTCCACTAAGTGATTTACGAGTCTGTCTCGTATGAGTGTTTCTAACATATTACATACAACTGAGGTTAAGCTAATTAGACGATAGTTACTGGGTAGGGATTTGCTGCCTTTTTTTAATATCGGTGTTACGTTGGCTAGCTTCCACTGATCAGGCATAGTTCCAGACTGCAAGGATTTATTGAATAGCAATGTCAGTGGTTTGGAGAGCTCATCCTTAGCTTCCTTTACGACTCTAGGTGAGATTGTATCAGGTCCAGGTATTTTATTTACCTTGAGTTTATCTAAACAATGCAATACTTCTCTCTCTGTAACGGTGATATTGCTTAGAACATCTGAATTATCAATCTGAATCGGCGATGGTGTAGGGATATCACTGAGGTCTTCCGTTGTAAAAACTGATGCAAAGAAGGTATTGAGGGCATTACTCATTTGTCCTTCGTCTTTGGTGTATTCTCCATTTTCACCGACTAACGGTCCAACAGTTGAAGTAACTACTGTTTTCTTTCTGATATAACTATAGAATTCTTTCGGGTTTGTTTTACTTTGATTCGCAATATGTAACTCCAGGGTCTTCTTACTTTGCTTAATTAACATTTTGGCTTTGCGTTGTAGCTCTACAAATTTCACCAGTTCTTAGTCATTTTGTGAGGATTTTAATCTATCATTAGCAAACTTTTTTAGAAAGCAGACAGTTTGAAATATCATTATTCCACCATTTGGGCTTATTATTAAGGCCTGTACGCCATATTTTCGATGGTATGTAGTCCTGCACTGCTTTTAGGTAAGTGGTTTCGAATAATTCCTAAGATGTATTTATGTCGTTATTTTTAATTAAAGAGCTCCAGTCAGTTTCTTTAACCATAGTTCTAAGTTTGTGAAAGTTTGCTTTCTTGAAATTAGGGACTTTTTAGATGCTGCTATTTGGTTCGTTACTAGTAAACTTTAAACGAAAGTTATTGTACGATGGTCGCTGTTACTGAATTCATCACCAACATTCAAATTCTCTATTAACCCTCTCCGACATATGACGCGATTGTGAGCCTATTGGGGATACTATAAAGCCTTTGTTACCATCAGGGGTATTTAGAAACCTTTAGTTTAGTTACTTCAACCTCTGCAGTTGTCTTTGAGTTAGCTGTGGGCAGAAAACTAATTATGGAAAGGTATTTATAAGAGTGAAAGAACTCTATTTCTTATTGCTAATCAGTATTAGACAAGATTACATGCATAAGAACACTTAACAACTAAATGCATATAAACAAATGAGCCCCAACAAGCGCAGAGCCGAAACAATATGCAACTAAGTGAACAATATGTAAAAAACTGAACGATATGCAAACGAGTGAAAGTTTCCATCACAACATTTACAAATATATAAAACCAAATTGATCACACTTTTTATCCATCAGAAACCCACATTATTATAGCATTTCTGTATTGAATCGATGCATACGGTTCTAACTTCCTTATAGCCATAAACTCGCAAGTGGTCGATTGTTTGTTATATATATATTTGTTACCATTAAGTACCAGTGACGTCCTGTTTTAAATTGATGTTTTTTTATTTCCCTCCAACACCAAACACCTCACAATGAAATTAATGAATGCATGTGCTCCACCGGGATTCGAATCTGGGTTACCACACACAGATTTTAAACAATCTAACCATTGCACCATCAAGACAAGTTATAAGTACAACACAAGACTACTATTAATATCCATTTATCGAATACTGGAACCCATTCAGAACCAGTGACGTCCTGTTATTTTTACCTATTCAGTACCAGGGACGTCCCTTTCATCAGCTTATGGCAACTAA
>CM064551.1:5830809-5894682 GCA_032716605.1 Paralithodes platypus
TCAAGATACATTTTTACATGATTTGGTAGAAAAATTTCCCGACCGAAGGCCGATTCTTCCTAAATTACAGGCTCGCTATCGCTCGCCAGGAAATAATTGACAGCTAAATGGAGCAAAAACTCTTAACAATTCAATTAGACGATTTTTGTTTAAACTGCAAACTAATGGACGTCTTAAAATCTGAAATTAATGGGACCAACAAGGAGGGAGAAGGGGGGCCAGAAAACAAAACATCTCCCTTATAGTTATATGAAAGAGTTACCTATAAACATTACTGCTGTGCTGTTCAAAGACTCTTCAAGTATTAATATTTGATTGACCATTACACTATATGCTTACTCTACATAGTGGCTAAATGAAGGTACAATGCCTAATCACTCATCTCCGTTTCATCCGTCTGCAACTGTTATAAGGTAGCGCTAATAAGTCATGTCTCAGCTGTCATTACATTTGGCTTTCTCTGTGTTGTAATAATGTCTTCCAGATGTTGAATAGGGTGGGTCAGTGTGGGATCATGGTTGTATATCTCACTCGATATGAATAAGTCAAGTTTAGATATTGCTGAAACCAATCATTGATCAAAATATACTTAGCGCCGAAACATCACTTATTTGGCCCACTGGAAATTTAACCTCTACAAAATAAGTAAAATAAGTAGGTACATGAATAGTTAAATAAATTAATAAAATAAGCATGTAAATACATAGATAAATACTATAAGTAGAAATGACGTGCTTAAGGAAATTGACAGACTGAAACATCATAAATCGCCTGGTCCTGATGAGGTATATGCTAAAGTATTAAAAGCATGCAGAGATGAGTTAAGTTACCCATCAACATTTCTATTTAACAAGTCATTAGAGACAGGCTTAGTTCCAGAAGCTTGGAAGCTTGCAAATGTAGTTCAGATCTTCAAAACAGGTGATAAATCAATAGCATCCAATTACCGTCTCATTAGTCTCACATCAATCATAGGAAAGCTACTAGAGTTTACCCATTCAGGGATGTCATTATCATCATATTCTGGCAACTATTAGACAATTATATTTTTTTTTTTTTTTTTTTTTTTTTTTTTTTAAGAGACAATGAATGGAGGAAGGAAAAACACAGATAAAACAAAAAGGTCCATGTGCCTAAAGGCATCCTCCATTCATAAAATGTTTGTAACAACTGGATTTAAACATTTGTTGATTGTAAGTGTGTGGAAAGCAATTCGAGGGAAGTGAATTCCAAAGAGTAGTAGCTCTGGGGATAAATGAATTCTGATAAGCAGAAGTTCTGCATTGTGGAGGAGAAAGTGTAAATTCATGGGCGCTCTCAGCTGCCCTAGTTCTACGGGGAAAGATGTGGAGAGGCGGCACAATATAAAGCTTAGGATGGGCCTCTAGCAATAATAAGCCTTCAAACTAACTCAACCAGCCCTTTTAACTACCACAGATCCCTCCTAACTTACATAATATCGTCTAAATATAGCTCAAATAAAATATAACACACATCGCTGGTACTCAAAGGGTTAACCATAAACTCAATTTCACTCAGGTATCTCCATATCCATCAAAACACAGATGGTGTACAGCGCATGCAATGAAAAAAAAAAAAACATACTTAACCCGTCGAGCCCCGGCTGATTATTAATAAATGTACACCCAGAACCCGGCCGGTTTTGAAAACATATTTTTGTTACAGAAACAATAGCGAATGGGTTAGGAATGAAGGAAAAACCACGAAAAACCGATCAAAAAGCTCAAAAAATGGTCCTACAGAGCCCCCGAAAACGGATTTTACAAGAGTAAAAAATTGAAGGCAATTTCCCCCAAAAACCAAGTTATTGCGCGCTCACGCGCACGCACGTGGACTTTGAGAGTTTTCAACCATCGGCACGGTTGCGTGGGATACGTACACAGTTCCCATACAAATCTGAGCCCTCTCGAGTGGCTACACCTGAGGTTACGGTCGGAGCAATTAGGGTGACTCGTCAGATGCGTCGCTGCGGCTGTGCATTACATACACCTCCGACGCGCCAGACGCGTCGCTGGTGCTGGACGGGTTAAGGAGAGATGGGCCATTTTTCTAGTCTCCCTTCCTCCTCATGTTTAGCCCCATTAGTTTTCAGATTTTAAGACGTTCGCATCGTTAGTTTGTCAACTTTAAAACCTTTTACCCAAATTCTATATCAATATCAAGACCTTTCGTGCCATTTAGGTGTTGATTTTTTCCTGGCGAGCTATAGCAAACCTGTAATTGAAAACCCGTTCTTCGGTCGGGACAAATTAATCTTGAAGGGGGATCTAGGGAGTGTTTTTTAAACTTGATAAAGGTCTAGCGAGGAAACCAAAACTAAATGAATATATAAGTATAGAGGCCAGCCCCCACCAAAAAAAATAATAATAATAAATAAATAAATAAAAAATAAAATAAAAATAAATATATATATTTAACAACTATCCCCTTAAAAGTTAATATGGCTGGTAAAGAGTTGGCAAAGTAAAATTTCACCCCAAAACCTGAGATTGGCCATGTATCCTGCCCATAAATATGATAATGATGCAGGAAAATAACACGAACAATATTATTAAACTCTCATCATATTATACCTTTACCTTCTGCAGGGGAGATGGATAGTTTTTCTAGACCCCCTTCTCCCTAATGTTTAGCATATTAGTTTTTAGATTTGCAGACGTTCGTTCCATTAGTTTGGTGATTTTGAGACCTTTCGCCCCAAGTCTTTGTCAATATTATGACCTTTCGTGCCATTTAGGTGTTGATTTTTTTCCTGGCGAGCGATAGCGAGCCTGTAATATTAGAAGAAATCGGTCATCGGCCGAGACATTTTTCTACCAATTTTGTTTTACAAATTTATCTTAAAAGGGCGTGTTCTTTTTTAAAGCTTGATAGAGGTCTAGCGAGGAAACTCAAAAATACATTATTATGCTGTACAGTATATACTGTATACACAGGCCAAAATCCAAGCACTACCCCCTTTAAACTCTCATCATATATTTTGACCTTCCTCACCTCCCAGTTGGCCGTGGTAGTGATGGGGGACAATGTGACTTTCAGGGCAGATTTTCACTTAAGAGTTTGTTTTTTCTGCACCACCTTCTCCCTCATGGTTAGCCCCATTTGTTTTGATATTTTAAGTCGTATTTTATCAAGCTTGTTGAAGGTCTAGGGAGCAAACTAAAAACTCCCCTTAACCCCTTCTGTACCGGCGACGTCTTTTTAACATTACTCTTGCTTTTATTATAGACAATGCTATTCAGTTTCAGGGGGTAGTCCTTGGTTTTTGGGCTATATATTTATATATTTAATTATTTTTGAGTTTCCTCGCTAGACCTACATCAAACTTAGAAAAACACCCCCTAGGTCCCTTTTTAAAATAAATGTGTACATTTATCGGTAGAAAAATGTCCCAGCCAAAGGCCGATTCCTTCCAAAATTAGAGGCTCCCTATCGCTCGCAAGGAAAACATCGACATCTAAAGGGCACGAAAGGACTTAATGTTGAATACAAAATGAGGCAAAATGTCTCAAAATCGCCAAACTAACGGAACGAACGTCTGAAAAACTCAAAACTAATATGCTAAACATGAGGGAGAAGGGGGTTCATAAAAAGCGAGTACTACCCCCTTAAATAAAGCCTCCAGCAATTAACAGGCTTGGAACTATCTAACTTAACTATCCTTACAACCACAGATTCCTTTTAAACTGCATAAAATCGTCTAAATATAACTAGAATACAACTAAAAAGACGTCGCCGGTACATAAGGGGTTAATGGTTTATGCAAATACGATTTGGTGTATTTGAATATAAAGGAATACGGAAAAGGGTGATTAGATAATAACTTTGTGTTACAGGAAGTTATAAGGACTATTTAGTATCTTAGAGACTTTGCGGTCCATTCCGGGGAGATACTTGAAGTAGAAGCAGAGAGATTGTGTTGTGCACTGTCAAATGCTATCTACTCTGTTCTTGAACTGCTCTACTGAAGAACTATTTACAACTTCTGAGGGAAGATTGTTCCAGGTAGAACAGGTCCTATAATTATGTGAACACGTTTCCACAAATACTAGTGATGACCTTTTCAATTCTAACTTCCAGCCATGGTTGCGTGTTGTATGTATATTGAGATTGCTATAATCAACATTGTCGAAATATTGTTTTTGTTTTAATAACTTCAATGAACTGACTTCGTAGTTTGCGTGTTCCGTGAAGGAGAAGTAGTGTGAAAAAAGGAAAATATATTATAGGTATTATCAGTGACACAGACACACAAACACACACTCACTCATTTACTCACTCACTTACACACACACTCTCTCTCTCTCACCCACTCTAACTCTAACTCTCTCTCTCTCTCACACACACTCTCTCTCTCACTCTCACTCACTCTCACTAACTCAAACTCTCTCTCACTCCCTCTCTCTCTCACATAAATCCTTAGTTGAGGAAAACAGAGACACATATTATGAACTTGAGCTGGTCGGATCTTGAGGAGAGAAGCCGAGTGACAGTGACGGCAGAGGAAGAGAAGGAAAAGGAAGAAGGATGGTAAATAACAGGTTGTTCTGGACCCCCTCCTTCTTCTTCATGTTTAGCCCCATTGGTTTTTAGATTTTAAGATGTTCGGCCCATTAGTTTGTCGATTTTGAAACCTTTCGTCCCATTTCTATATCAATATCAAGACCTTTCGTGCCATTTGGGTGTCGATTTTTCCCTGGCGAGCGATAGCGAGCCTTTAATTTGTAGAAAACCTGCCTTCGGCCGAGACATTTCTCTATCGACAAATTTACACATTTACCTTGGGGGTGTTTTTTTAAGCTTGATAGAGGTCTAGGACGGAAACTAAAAATATAATAAAAATATAAATCAACCAGCAAATCAATACGCCCGAGTGACAGTGGCAGGGGAGGAAGAGGAAGAATGGTAAATAACAGATTGGGAGGAAGATAGATGAAGAGCAGAAAACGGAACATGTTAGTATTATAAAGTGGAAACACATAGACTAAAACATAGATGAAAAAAACACAGACGCACACAGATACACACAAACACAAAGATACACACATACACACACACACACTTACACGACACATACACACACACACACACACACACACACACACACACACACACACATAACAAACTTCTCGTCAACCCCAACATCAACCATTCCCATATATAATTCCCGAGTCTCACATCGGTCTGTCAGGGGGCCACGGCGGAGTTTACATGTGAATCACCCAACATGTAGAGGGAAATATTCACGTACAAGAGTCAAATCAAGAGGCGAAGTATGTCAACGAAAATAAGTAAAATTCTAGCGGTGACTCCAACTCTATTTAGGTATTAAAAGTAATTCCGTTCATTTATATATATCCTTACTTATTGGTTTCTGGTTTTATAAACTGGGGCATTTTCGTTTGAGATTTATACTAGGACTAGGACTAGGTTAGGTTAGGTTAGGTTAGGTTAGGTTGTTAGGTTAGGCTAATCAAAAACTAAATTGCACCCATTCCTAATATAAAAAAACATGAAATATGAAGGAAAACTAGGGAATTAAAAAAAAACATCGATGCTAAAATCGATTTACAGTCATTGCTAGAATTTTACCCAGAAATGTAAACACGTCCATCATATACATCATGGATGACACATGTAAAAAAAGGAAATATAGCCTACACGTAATAAATATATCATAATATATCAACACATAAAGAATACAAGGTGCTATACACATGTAGGAGTGACATGGTGGAACTAACATGTGAACAGAATAGAAGAACCAGAATCACTCAGTGTAAAAGCATGCTTATATATATTCAGCGACAGTTTCGGAGATAACTACTCACTCCATCTTCAGGCAAATCTAAGAATGAACATAGTCTTATTAAATGAAATGGATGTCACCGATATTGAACGGGGTAGGACATTATTGCACAACAAATATTTCTAAACATAACTACCACTGAGCATGATTAGTTTTCTCCCACAAGGATATCATTCTAAACTTAATTTCAGTAGGGCCCTTGTGTCTTAACTACGAAACGAGGTTAAAGATCGAGATCCTGATGTTGCAAATCAATACGAGTATATAGTACACCATGAGCAATAGCAGTATAAATTGAAAAACAAAATTAAAGTAAAGAAAAGTCGGTACATTCGAGAACAATAATACTAAGCAGACCTCATAATTAGCTTTGAAATACAAGTAAAACGTACGAATGAAATGAAGGATGAAACCAGAAGTACATAATGCAACGAAAAGACCGTCAATGGAGAACAGAGATAGTAGTTATATTATTATTATTATTATTATTATTATTATTATTAGTGGTTCGACCCCTACGGGGAACCCCTATTGTAATCATTAAACCAGGTTATTCATCCAAATTCTTCTTACATGCCGGTTTTGACGCAATAACTCCAGAACCGCTTTTTGGATCGGGATCAAACTTTCACAAGAGGTGCGCTTTTGTATTGGGCAACTTTTGAGATGCTAAACATCCGGCATGGCGGCCAAACAGGTCCGTGGCAGCCGATTTCCCGAAAAATTTGATGCCTAAATATCGTCTCTCCCACTCATAGGAAACGATTGGGCTTTGGCATATGGACTCTACTACTAATGCTCCACAAATGGTATAGAGAAGGTTTTACTCTTGCACATAGGTTTTTTCCGTCAATCTTGAAAAAAAATCGAATTCCACTTAAAATTCCACATCTTGAAAACTACGTGAATGATCAAAGCCATGTTTGCGTAGTTGGGTGAGGCTCGCGATTCCGAACGTTTTGATAGCTAAAGAATATAAATGGGTGGAATAGTTTGGCTGCAGCATTGAAATCTGTCTATTCTTAAATTACTTTAAAACCGCATTCGCTACCCACACAAAGTTTACCGTCTACAGTCAATAGGCTTCCACGCATCCCCCAGTTTTGCTTAATAACATAGTCGATTTATTATTCAGATCTATTATTTTTTTGGTATTTAACTCTCTCAAAACAGTTGTAGTCCCTATGAATTCCACAAATTATTTAGCCAACCCTTATTTTTGGTGAATAGCAGAGTATTGGCTAAGGTTTTTAACAATTCCTCCCTTTGCCAAATGCTTTGTTTAATAACAATGATAAAAATGGACCTTTAAAGTTTTGGCAATTGCCGGTGTGACTTACCCTGCCCTTCCTTCCTACATCCCTCCTCCCTCATATCTAGCAAATGTATCAACATCCATTCTAGTTAACTTTCGGTATTTAGTTTATTCAGCTAATACTATTTATCCACATAAAATAGAAACCTATCACGATTTTTGTCTAATACAACCATAGACAATGCTATTACATATTATTTGAAAATGATGTCGAATTTAGCAGTTGCTGTTTACCTTGAACAGTAATGACAGGACCGAAAGCTTCTCTTGCCGTGTAGTACTCAAAGAAAGCAGGGTTACTTAAGCCGGCCTATACCGAACTGTTACCAAGTCAGAGAATCAGAGGTAACGTTCACAATGCATTATAACCCTAGACAGACACCAATATACCACTAAATCATACAAATATCACTACACAAAAGATAGGAAAATATTATATTAATGTACTAGGTATTTGAAATTATGCAAATGAGTAAAATCCATTATATAATGATAATGGGGTTGTTTAGTATCTGGCAACTGTGTTGCACTATATTTTTCGGAACGTATGCTAACTTAGGAATAGTTATCCCATAACATACACATCTATCACTATTTAAATTTAATACAACCATACACAGTGCTATTACATATTATTTGAACATAATATAGGATGGTCTTTCCTTTAAACCATTGTCTATAATTATCTATTCACGAAAAATATAGGCATAGCCTAGGCTACCGGTAGGTACGAATTTATCAGTTCGAATTTTGAATGAGAGTGGGATTAGGCCTAGGCCTAGCCTAGGGCTTAACATGGGATACTGTTTGGGGGTTGGGAATAGGCTCAGGCTGCTTTAAGCCTAATTAGGTAAAAATAGTCAAATCGAGACAATTGCACAGCCAACATAGCCTATTAAGCAAATATTTTACCAATCTACAATAGGCCTAGTCTATTCGCTGTAAGTAGGCAAGTAATAATTACCTATAACCTCTGTAGCCTAACTAAAAAACAAGATAAATATTTACCTATGGTCCCGTTAAAATATCCTCAAGTAACCTATTAAAAACTTTTCAGGGGACTGGTTAGAACTTGTAGGATGTTTAATTGAAGTGCAGAAATCAGTATTTACTGAGAAATAACAGTCTTAAAATGCGCTATGGGTCACCCAGGGTCCCAGGTAAACAATGACTAGGCTAGTTCAGGTAAAATGTTTATGTTATGTTATATTATATTAGGGTTGGGTTAGGTTAGGTTAGGTTAGGTTAATCTAATATAATCTTATATATTGCCAGCAGGGTGCAAATAACCAAAATAAATCGCCGTCAAAATAGACGCGAACTTAACCATGGCGATCGACAAATGTAAACATGGCGGTGGCGGGGGAGATGATGGACGTTTGCAATAAAGTTCCCGTCTATTTTGAATGCCATTGGATACAATAATATGTTGAGGGGGGCTTGGCCCCCCCTCACCTCCCCACCATGACATATTGTCACCATCATATATATTGCCAGCAGGGGGCAAATAACCGAAAAAATCGCCGTCAAAATAGACGCAAAGGTAACCGCGGCGATCGCCCTATGTAAACATGACGACCGTAAGCCCGGAATCTACATCCATCCCGAAGGATGTAGTATCCGGGCGTATGGTCGTCATGTTTACATAGGCCGATCGCTCGCGGTTAAGTTCCCGTCTATTTGGATGGCTATTTTTTCAGTGGTTTGCCCCCTGCTGGCTATATATATGATGATGACAATAAGTCATGGGGGGTTGAGGCCTATTACTGTATCCTATGCAGTCAACAAAAATGGAAGTGATTCTTTAAAAAAACATAGGTAGGGATGTAGTATTCGGGCGTATCGCCCTCCTTGTTTACGCTAATAATAATAATAATAATAATATTTATTCAGTTAGCATTTTACAATGTTGGTACCACATAATATGTTACAAATATGACATGTACCCGCTCTGCATAATTCCAACTAAGGATATCCCAATAAGGCTGTTAGGCGTATTTCCATTGGGGTCCTTGTGTACCGTACTTTCAGGCTCGCGATCACCTCTCCTTTTATTTTGACTGCTGTGGGAATCCCCCACCCCATGACTTATTGTCATTATCATATACCGGTATCCTATATTGCCAGCAGGGGGCTAATTACAGAGAAAAAAGTAAAAATAGACAGAAACATAACCACCAAAACACAACGTAAACATGACGACTGTACGCCCGGATAGTACATCTTTCCCAAAATATATTACCGGTACCTATAGGCTATAGCCTAAAAATAAAAAATGCAAATATGCTAAGCCTATTTTGAAAAGTTAGGTTTATCTAGCACTGCCTAGGTGTAGGCATGGTAAAGTAGAACAATATGCTCAAGTTAAGGTATAAATAATACACTAATTGGGATGGATGTAGAGTCCGGACGTACGGTCGTCATGTTTACATAGGTCGATAATCGCGGTAAATTCGCGTCTATTTTGACGGCGATTTTTTTTTGGTTGTTTGCCCCCTACTGGCAATATATATGATGATGACAACATGTCGAGGGGGGGCAAAGCCTCCCCTCAACATATTATTATATCCAATGGCATTTAAAATAGACGGGAACATTATCGCAAGCATCCGACGCCGACACCGCCGCCGTCATGTTTACATATGTCGATCACTGTGGTTTAGTTCGCGTCTATTTTGAAGGCATTTTTTTCGGTTATTTGCCTCTTGCTGGCAATATATAATTATGATGATGACAATATGTCATGGTGGGGGTGCCCCCCTTCAACATATTATTGTATCCAAAAGCAGTCAAATAGACTGGAACATGATGGCCAGCGTCCGCCGCCGCTCCGCGTAGTGTAAACAAGGCTGGCGGTACGCCCGAACTCTACATTCTACATGACTAATTTTTCAACTAGCATAACCGATGATTATCAATGATCAATCCCAGTCAGAAACGTCCATGTTTCCCTCCCATAAGTTAATGTCGGGATTACCACACTGTCATGCAAGGACTTCTTTACTTCCATACTGACCACCCTATTTCTTCTTACTGCTTTCAGAGTTCCCACAACGCTCTTCCCCTGTTGCACTCTCTCCCACACTTCTTCATCCATAGGCCTACTCACATCTTTACTCAACACACTGCCCAAATACTTAAATGAGCTGACATTCTACATAGCTGTTCAACCTCACTTCACACTCTATGTTTGCACCCCTTTCAAAGACCATAATATTGCTTTTCCTAGCATTTACCTCCAGATTCCGTTTTTCACACACTGTTCCAAACATATTTACCTGACCCTGCAACTCCCATTCACTATCGTTCATCAGAACTGTATTGTCAGCAACAGTAGTACCGGTACTAAACTGTTGAGGCAACTTCCATTCGTTTACTTCCCTTATCAGCGGTACACCAACATCCGCTGCTCTTCTTTGTATTTCTTTCATGACTCCATCCATATACTGTACCGGTATATATTGAACAACCATGGGGACATCACACACACCCTTGCTTTAACCCAACATTCAGCTCAAAGAACTCGCTCTGTTAATTATCCACACATACTGACACCTTTGCACCCTCATACATGCTCTTCATTGCTTTCAGCAACTTGCCATCTACTCCGTATATTCTCAGTACCGGTACTTTCCACATACCTTCTCTATCAATTCTGTCATAGGCCTTCTCCAAGTCCATAAATGCAGCATACAACTTTTGTCGCTTCTCCAGATATTTCTCCACAACACATTTCAGGGCAAAAATCTGAGCTACACATCCTCTTCCCTTCCTAAGATGACTATGCTACAGATTTATCTAAAATATGTAAAATTACACCAAATACCAACTACAGTAGCACTGAAATCAATAAAACACACTAACTGGATAAATAAATGGAAAAAATACTCCAAAAGATTAATATGTTAACCCTTTACCCAGCAATACTGACTGAAAATGCCTAAATAGATTGCATGTGCTCTTCAGATTTATACATACATACATACATACATAACATTTTATGACTGAGTGCTCCACACAGATGTGCAGTTTCAGTCTCTTGTCCTAATAGTGGCGTTCCAGGCAACCCTGTTAAGGGATGCTTTACTTGTCAAGTTTTTGGATTTGAGATCGGCACGTATAGTCCGATCCCAGGTCTTACTCGGTCCACCCCTTGGTGTAGCTCCCTCCACAATCGCAGACCTGCATCTTTTCACCCAATTTTGTTCATCCATTCTCTCCACATGTCCATACCATCCCAGTTTACTTGTACGCATCTCCTCGCTAATACTCTTTATACCTAAACGTCTCCTCAGCTCATCATTTGTTATTCTGTTGACATCCTCGATCTGAAATATGTAAAATTACACCAATTGCCAACTGTATTACCAAAATTATTAATAAAGTACACTAATAGGATAAAGAAAATGTAAGAAATAGCCCTAAAGATGAATTTATCTATCTATCTATTGACGGACGCCTTGATCCCCGAAGGATTGGACACGAACGAAACACCCCTATGCACCTCTGTCCCCAGTCAGTCGACGCCCCTCCTCCCATCCAGCACCGCTTTCACGCATATACTTCTTAACTCCATCCTTCCACCTCTCTCTCGGTTTATTTCTCCCTTTGTCCTTCCACCTCACTCGTATACTCTCTTAGTCATTCTTTCGCTTCCCATACGTTCCACATGGCCGAACCATCTCAAGGTGTAATTTTTCGCACTTTCCAGTACATTCACACCACACCTAGCTCGTACTTCCTCATTCGTCTGTCTATCCCTCCATGTAACTCTGCACACACTTCTCAAGTAACTCATTTCCATCCATTTCACTCTTGGTTTGAATCTCTCCAACAACGTCCATGCTTCGCTTCCGTAAGTCAGTGTCGGGATTACCACACTGTCATGCAAGGACTTCTTCAGTTCCATGCTGACCACCCTATTTCTTGTTACTGCTTTCAGCATTCCTACAACCCTCTTCCCCTGTTGCACCCTCTCCCACACTTCTTCATCCATTCTCCCATCTTTACTCTGTACACTGCCAAGATACTTAAATGAGCTGACAATCTCCATAGCCTGACCATTCAACTTCACCTCACACTCTGTGGCTTCACCCCTTTCAAAGACCATAACCTTGCTCTTCCCCACATTTACCTTCAGATTCCATTATTCGCACACTGTTCCAAACATATTTACCAGACCCTGCAACTCCCTTTCATATTGTCAGCAAACAGCAGTACACAAACATCCACTGCTCTTCCTTGAATTGCTTTTATGACTCCATCCATATATATATATATATATATATATATATATATATATATATATATACAGTATGCAGGAAAATCCACAAGGTAAGAAGAAAAACACGGAGTCCCAAGCCCTTTCGTGTATTATTACATCTTCAGGGGAGGTCAGACAGACACGTGTTGCTGTGACTTTATTGCATATATACAGTATACATATATATATATATATATATATATATATATATATATATATATATATATATATATATATATATACCGGTATATATTTAACCCTTAATTAGCGGCGAGCAACATAAGTCGAGTTAAATAAAGCTGGACTATGTGGCGGCGCTCGACATAGGTCGAGTGGCAATTTCAGCACGTAATGTTGCTGAGAGAGAGAGACAAGTGGTGGCAGGAGAGTAGCGAGCGTATGACTGCTCCAGACCACCGCGGCGAACATACTGACACAAATCCCAGCTCCCTCCTCCCTCTCTCACTCGCTATATAAGGAATTGTATCGGGAAAGTGGCTAATTACATGCTTTTTGCACTCGCGTTGCACGGTTATTGCAAGAAAACTAGCCATCATAAAAGGATCGTTATGGTGTCATTCGAAAGCTCTGTTTATGCCCTTTCAGGGATAGATACTTGTTTTACGTTCTGGGTCTTATTTAGGCATGAAAATGATCACGTAAACAGCCCTATTTTTGCTAAAAACACCCTGCTGGGCGGTACATATAAATAAACCGCATAGGCCGCTCTTAAGGTGTTAACAACCATGGGGACATCATATACCTTTGCTTTAACCCAACATTCAGATCAAAGAAGTAGCTCTGTTCATTCTCCACACATACTGACGCCTTTGCACCCTCATTCATGCTTTTCACTGCTTTCAGCAACTTGCTATCTGCTCCGTATATTCCAAGTACTTTCTACATACCGGTACCTTCTCCATCAACTCTGTCATAGGCCTTCTCCAAGTCCATGAAGGCAGCATACAACTTTTGTCCCTTCTCAAGATATTTCTCCACAACATATTTCAGGGCAAAGATCTGAGCTACACATCCTCTTCCCTTCCTATGATGAATACTGGATGTTAACCGTTTCCCAAGCAATACTGACTGAAAATGCCCAAATATATTGCATGTGCCCTTCTGATTTTTCTAAAATATGTAAAATTATACCAAATACCAACTACATTAGCACAAAAATCAATCAATCACAGAAACAGGATAAAAACATAGAATAAATACCCCAAAAGATGATTACGTTAACCCTTTCCCGAGCAATACTTACTGAACATGCACAAATAAATTGCATGTGATCCTCAGATTTAGCTGAAATATGTAAAATTACACCAAATAATAACTACATTACCACAAAAATCAATCAAGCACTTTAACAGGATAAATAAAATGGAAAAAGCCCAAAAATTTATTTATCTATAGCCTACCGGTATATATTGCCGGACACCTTGATCCCTGAAGGGGTGACCACGAATGAAACGCCTGCGTATTTCAAGCTCGCTTGAGTTATCACTCGATCGTCTTTTAGAACTTTTTGGCCCGGGGAAATTACCACACCATTGCATCATAAGGAGTTTTAGGGGGTTAAATTGCTAGATACATAGAGGAAGAGGAATGCCAAGTAAAGGTTAACAAAAATATATGAGATATTTTTAACATGAGGTTGCATATAATAATTTGTACCCCTGTAGTTTCTCTGTGGCTAACCAAAAAGGTCACATTCCTAAAAAGGCCAAGCTTCTGTACAGAAAAAAGGCCACAAACCATTACCCTTATGGTGACCCTATCAAATAATCAAAACAACCAAACTTCTTAACCCAATTCCCACGGGGCCTCTCATATGACGGAGACGATTTTCCGGCTATATTGTAGCCTGTGAGACAGGCCAGCTTTTGCAAGCAGCGCGGATCGACGTCAGCCGGAGCCTACAGGCCCCGCCACGACACTGAGGTTTGTGTGAGAGAGAGCTTACTTATGTGCAGCATCACACATAGCGAAAACAGAAAATAATTGGTAATTTTTAGCGATTTCGCCTATCGGATTTAGTAATTTTTACCAATTTTGCCCTTCGTTTGCAAGATCGTTACAAGAAAACCAGACGTCGTACAGGGATGATTCAGGAGTAATTTGAAAGCTATTACCGTACTTTCACGAATACATAATTGTATTACGCTCTGGTTTTTGCTTATGCATGAAAATGAGCAGGGAATGAAGGTAAATTTCGGGTAATTATGCCTACTCGTACAGGATTAATAGCTTTAACCAAAATGGTCACACTCCTTAATGGTCTAAGTGGCCATAGCCAAACTGGCTACCCTATATTCCTTCAGTACTTTCTCCATCCCCGAAAAGATACATGATATTTTTATATATGTGACACAGCCCTTGTATCCAACACAATACCATGCGTGCAATCCCGCTCGAACCCCGCACAACGTTGCTTGCAACTTTAACCCATAATTGTCGGGGCGCAACATAAGTCGAGTATAATCAATCTGGACTATCTGGCGGCGCTCGACATAGGTCGTGTGGCAATTTCAGCACGTAATGTTGCTGAGAGAGAGAGACAAGTGGTGGCAGGAGAGTAGCGAGCGTATGACTGCTCCAGACCACCGCGGCGAACCTACTGACACGAATCCCACCTCCTCCCTCCCTCTCTCACTCGCTATATACGGAATTGTATGGGGAAAGTGCCGAATTACAATGCTTTTTGCACTCGCGTTGCACGGTTGTTGCAAGAAAACTAGCCATCATAAAAGGATCGTTATGGTGTCATTAGAAAGCTCTGTTTATGCCCTTTCAGGGATAGATACTTGTTTTACGCTCTGGGTCTTATTTAGGCATGAAAATGATCACGTAAACAGCCCTATTTTGGGTAAAAACACCCCGCTGGGCGGTACATATAAATAAACCGCCTAGGCCGCTCGTAAGGTGTTAATTATTATTATTATTATTATTATATGAGATGCCGAAGTCTCCAACCAGGGTGCAGAAACACCAGCAAGATGAATCCACACAAAACACCCGGAGGCACTGGAGAGAGACTACTGCATCTTTAGGAAAAAAAATAAAAAAAAATAAAAAAATAAAACATATATACTGTAGTGTACTGTATATATACATATACAATTGAACACAGATAAAATTAATAATAAAATATTATGCAGTGGAGGATATCAAATATAAATATAAAACAACAAAATAGAATAAAATAAGTTTAAAATTAGAATTAATGCTGCCAAAAAGCATTAACTCTAGACTTAAAGATGGAGATATGAGCTGAATTGACTAGGTCATTTGGCAACTTATTCCACAAGTCAACCATGGCCGGCACAAAACACCGTGAAAACTGTGAGGTATAACAACTAACACGGCTCATGGCAAGATCATTGAGGTTGCTTGTGAATCTAGTTGCACGTGCCCGGACATAGGGCCCTGGCAGAACCCCATGTAAGGAATGCTGAGGATTGTTAAACACTTTACATAAAAGACAAAGGGCACCAACTTTACGTCGATGACACAGATCAAGAGACAAATGAGGTAGAATAAAACTGATAGAATTTAGTGACCTGTCAAGCAACTTGAGATGGCAGTCAGCTGCTGACAACCAGACAGGTGAGCAGTACTCGAATTGTGGCAAAATAAAAGCAAAAAAAGACTTGATAACTGTGGCGTCAAAAGAAAACGTGTTATAACACTTGCGAAGCAGACCAATGTTTTGGGAAATGGAAGAGGAGAAAGACCAAATATGCTTTTCAAAAGTAAGTTTGGGATCCAGAGTAACTCCTAACAAACGCAGAGTATTCACATTTTCAATTGCTCGTCAGAAACTTGTAGATAAGGATAGGGAGCATCCAAGGTACGAGATCTGCTGATGATAATGGAGATTGTTTTACTAGCATTAAGTTTCATACCCCAAAGTTCACACCATGATGTAATTTTTGCTAAGTCCCTATTCAGAGCAGTAGCGATTTCGTGTCGATCAATTGGTGATGGAATTGACGCATATAAAGTTGTATCATCGGCATAGGAGATTAGTTTATTTTCAAGCTCGGAACACAGGTCAGCAGTAAAAATAATAAAAAAGCAAAGGCCCAAGGACACTGCCTTGTGGAACACCAGAAACAACAGTAACAGAAGGGGAATTGCACCCACCAATGACCTCAGACTGAGATCTTTTCGTCAAAAAATCTTCAAAGATCCTTAAAAAACTGCCACCAATACCGATGAGCTGCAACTTATACAGAAGTGCTTTATGGTTGACTAAGTCAAAAGCAGAACTAAAGTCAATAGCCACGACACGAGACTCATGTCCCTGGTCCAATGAAGATTGCAAGTCATGGGTGAGTGTCAGAAGCGCATCACATGTACCCAGTCCCTTACGAAATCCAAATTGTGAGTTTGGTATCAAATTATGACTATTACAATAAGAGGAAAGGCGTCTGGACAAAAGCCTCTCAGAGAGCTTGGATAGAATAGGCGTAATGAAGATAGGGCGATAGTCATAAGGAGATGATGTAAATGTGTGCTTAGAACCTTAAACAAAAGTGAAAGCGACTTACAGTATATACCGGTACTACCTAGAAATAACCCTTACAACCAAAGGGGGTCAATTGATTTATCACTGTGTGTGTGTGTGTGTGTGTGTATGTGTGTGTGTGTGTGTGTGTGTGTGTGTGTGTGTGTATGTATGTGTGTGTGTGTGTAATATAACTAATAATAATTGTCGGTTTATTGTTCATTGCAGCCCTGAGGCTGAAAATCTACAGAGTTTTTCTTAAACTTAGGTACAGTACGATACTTATTCTACCTAATCTAAGAGGTCACATGCAACCTTTGGCGACCGTGAGGTGCCTGGCTTCCCACCAAGTACATACGCAGATGCACTTTGTGTTGGTGAGAAGATGTGTAGGCTAACACAGGCTGATAGCAGATTGGTTAGGGAGGAACCACGATACAATTATCTCCGTTGCTATGGCTGAAAAAACCTTTAGCATTCTGATGGGGACTCAAACGCTCGCCCCGGCCAGGCACTCGCGGTCAGCGCTTTAGACCACTGGACCACAGGGACCGTGCGTGTGTGCGTGTGCGTGTGCGTGCGTGCGTGCGTGCGTATATGTGTGTGTGTAAGTGGATGGGTAGGTGGGTGCACTTCTTTAGATCCTCTATCACTCTTTAACAAGTGACTCCCTCCAACCTTTCACAGCTCCCACTCTGATGATTGGCACCACACACCCTTACTACACCACAACCACCGTCTGCCCGTAATTGGCTGCCATGTTTAAGGATCGTCGTGGGAGAACCTGTCACCGTCACCTGATCGATGTCTTTGGCACACACTGGGATCTATTATCTAATACATTACCGGTACTCTATTAACCATTTTATGAATCCAGTGGGTCCCAATTCTACTGGAAAAAATATACATATACACATGCACAGTATATTTACAACAGGTAACAATGTACTTAGCAAACAGTGTTCATCTACTGTATATGAAAGGCAATTCAATAGTAAACAAAAATAAGTACATAATAATGCAATATGTAATAGATAGAACCTGCGCCTACGGTTCTTACATATAAATATATCTCGTATAAAAGTATACTTAGCAAAGGGCAAAAGGGATAGCGTGCGTGTTGTTTTATATATTACATTAGGAGGAATATCGAAACAGGGAACAACAATACTTATGATGACTACATCATTCAAGACCTTTCTACCACGGTGTGATAAAGGATACTTTTTTGGTAGAGTTGGTTAAAGCATGGACAATCGTCCTAACTGTCCGTGGTTCAAGCCTGGCTGAGAGCATAAACACGTTTAGTAGCGCATGTGCATTTGTGAGACATACATAATATCCATGACTCTAGTGCTTGGTTGTATTATAATTAAATTATATTAATATCAGCCCAAGTTGCGTGGGGGTACTTGTAAAAATCCCTGCATGGTATCCTGGAATATGGATCTTACGACTTGTATATAAATTGAAATACATTCTTAAGTAGGGTTTCCCTTCTCCTTAATATCGTTAAGATTGGCTAAGTATCCTTTATCACGCCGTGGTAGAGTTTGACAATCGTCCAGACTGTTGGTGGTTCGAGCCCGGCTGAGAGTACAAATAACATATGTAGCTCATGTGAATTTCTGAGATATACTTAACTCACCTTGTCATTGCTTTCTTAGGTTCTGTCTAATCTTACTGCTCTACCTCCTATTACATACATAATCATGGTAACGCTAGTGGATACACAAATATGCCTGTGTTGGTGCTGTAATGGTTTAGATGCTTATGTTCTGGGTGTGGTGTCCCGAGTTCGAATCCCGGGAGGATAACATGCTTGGTGAAGGTACTGAGGGATAAGCCTTTACAAGTGCATTGGGGTTCGTAATGGAGGATTAATGTTAAGAACGGGGTGTTCCTTAATAATTTCCCTCTCGATTCAGTTGTTCAGTCTTATATATTAAACCCGTTTCCTTCATTTCCGCTCCCTTCCTCAGGTCAGGTGAAGATATTGAGGGATAAGCCATTAAGCACTTACAGCGGCAATTCCCGTCTCTAATGGTATGCCTTGCCTCCCCTTCTCTTTTACTCGTGTACCACTCTCCTGTTAGGCCGCCATTAAAGGGAGATGGGTCGTTTGTCTGGTCCCCCTCTCTTCCTCATGCTTATCATCATTAGTTTTGAGATTTTAAGACGTTTGACCCATTAATTTGTCGATTTTAAGAACTGTTGTCCCATTATTTGTCAATGTTAAGACTTTTCGTCCTATTTAGGTGTCAATTTTTGTCCTGGCGAACGTTAGTGAGCCTGCAATTTTGCCTTCGACCGTAACATTTTTCTACCGAAAAATATACAAATTATTCTAATGGATGTTTGTATTGTTTTACTTTGATGGAGGTCTAGGGAGGAAACTAGAAAACTAATAAATACATTAAAAACTCGACCGAAAAACTATCCCACCTTACCTTTTTCAGAAAGATGATGCTTATATTCCTTTTTGAATAGCAGTGATTTAATTCAGCGTAGGAAGGATCTGTATGAGTCAGAGTTAGACAGTTTTATTTATCTTTGTCATATTTGCAAATAATAAATGTCTGTGTTAAATTGTTTTGTTTTAAGGGGAGATGGGCCGTTTTTCTGTTTTCCCTTCTTCCTCGTGTTTAGCCCCATTAGTTTTCAGATTTTATGACGTTCGGCTCATTAGTTTGTCGATTTTAAGACCTTTCGCCCCATTTTGTTGTCAATATTAACACCTTACGAGCGGCCTAGGCGGTAATTTATATGTACCGCCCAGCGGGGTGTTTTTACCCTAAATAGGGTTGTTTACGTGATCATTTTCATGCCTAAATAAGACCCAGAGCGTAAAACAAGTATCTATCCCTGAAAGGGCATAAACAGAGCTTTCCAATTACACCCCAACCATCCTTGTACCGCTAGTTTTCTTGCAACGATCGCGCAACACGAGTGCAAAAACCATGTAATTAGGTAGTTTCCCTACATAATTCCGTGTAGCTAGTGCGTGAGGGTGGGGGAGGGTGGGATTCATGTCAGTAGGTCCGCCGCGGTGGTCTGGAGCAGTCATACGCTTGCTATTCTCCTCCCACCACTTATCTCTCTCTCTCAGCAACATTACGTGGTGAAAATGGCACACGACATAAGTTGTGAACCGCCACTTAGTCCATATTTATTTCACAACATAAGTTGGCGCCGCCAAAGAAGGGTTAAGACCTTTCGTGCTATTTAGGTGTCGATGTTTTTCCTGAGTCTGTAATTTTGGAAGAATAGGCCTTCGGCCGGAAAATGTACAAAATAATCTCGTAGGGGGATCTAATGGATGTTTTTAAAAGTTTGATGGAGGTCTAGGGAGGAAACTAGTCAAATAATAAAAGGATACATAATTTTTCAATTAAATACGGCCATCTCCTCTTAAATAACCATTGTTTTACTCCTGCCTTATCTAATAGTGTTTCCTGTCTTTCCTTCCCTTCCGACCGTTCATCAACCCACGTTATTCATTCATTATCAACATTATTCCTCATCAAAGGTCCCTTGTCTTGCTCATTTCCTCAGGAATTATCTCTCTCATGTTTACTCCTCTTTCAACTTGCTGTTCTGCATATACTGTATATACTATACAGTATATATATAAACAAGACACCGTAGAATACAGACATTAACCCCTTCATTACCGGTACCGTCCTTATAAATTTATTCTGGCTACTAGTAGACGATTTTATTCAGTTTAAAAAGGGCCTCCACCAATTAACAGACATCTAACTATTTCACTTAACCCTTTTTTACTACCACAGATCCTTCATAAACTGCACACAATCGTCTAAATTTACATATAATATAATACGAAACGTCACAGGTACAGAAGGGGTTAAAACAACTGATAATCACGACGTCAGTGTTTAGTGGCCTTAAGCACAATTAGTAAGTTTACATTTTGTATTGATGGCTGGTCCTATCCAGAGTGAGATGTGGCATCCTCTATCCAGGGAAGGTAGAACAAATACTATAATAATGGTTGTTTCCTTTCACTTAACCAGTATTCGATAAATGGATAGCAAAATGTTGCCATGTACTTAACCTTTAACTGTCTTGATGGTGTAATGGTTAGACTGAGAAAGCAAACTATTCGATGAATGGCACTCAGCTTAAGAATGTAAACAGAGAAACTGATCTGTGAGTAACAATATCGAGTAACCTAAAACCGAGTCAACAATGTTCAGAAGTTGTTAAGAAGGCAAACAAAATAATTAGGGGAGGTGTAGCAGAGTGGTCTTGCCACTGGACTTTTAATCCAATGGACCCGGGTTCGAATCCCAATATGTCAATGGGAAGATATTATTGGGATGGAATTTGTGCTGTACCTAGTTTCAGTGCACAGCACACCGAAATGCCAAAACAAAATACCCTCATTGTTCTCTGATTAAATAGCACTGTATGAATATTCCCATATTCAAAATATGCTACAGGGGGGCAATGCCTAGTGAGTTAATTGCTCAATAGGTGGCGTTCTGAGAGTGAGGGTCCGAGCCTGGGGAGTGAGACTCTGAAGCGCAGGGGCGAAGCAGCTTCAGAGATGGAGTTGGGTTCGAGCAGTGAGTAGGTGCTTCGCATGTCTCACTCCCTAGACTGGAACAAGACCTCATGGGCCTCACCGTGTTCAGTGGTAGAGTGTAAAGGCTATCAGCCTATGCCCGAGAGGAAGTAGTTGGAATATGGAAAAAAAAAAAAAAAAAAAAAAAATACGAAAAGCGTCTTAGAGAATTAAATATATTTCCTTTAACCCAGTGCAGATTAAGAGGTGACTTAATTCAAATGTTCAAAATCATCAAAGGCATCGACAATATGAACTGTAGTAAGTACTTCACTATCGACCAATCTAATTATACGCGGGGAAACGGTTGACAAATTATTGGTAAATCTTTTAACTCGCACGAATCTAAGAATTTCTTCTTCAATCGAGTGTCAACTTGTGGAATGGTCTTCCCCGAAACGTTATAGACTGCATCACCGTTGATTCATTTAAACTCCGCCTAGACAAATATCTCGCATCAAACCCGCGACTGACTGCGTTTGTAAATAAATAACTTTATTTTATACCCCCCTCAGTTACTAACCCATCTGTCCTCTACTAACTTCCTAATCCTGCCACGGACATTAGTTCCAGGGCAGTAATTCCCTTTCCAATGTTCCCTTACCCACTCTAAACCACTGTTTGGACACTTGATCCTGAGTGTTTTGGAGGACAAGCAACCTAGACGGGTCACTAGATATGTTGTTGCTTGATTTTATTTGTACTCCTTTGTACTGTTTAAGATCTGTATACGGTATCACAGGTTCGAATACCTAATTGGCACGAAATGTACAAATATTGAGAAAGAAATAGGGTGAAAAGTCTTAAAATCGCCAAACTAATTGATCGAACTTCCTAAAATCTGAAAACTAATGAGACTAAACCTGACTGTGAAGGGAGGCCAGAAAAACGGCCTGAAGGTGTACATGAGTCTGTTGTCCTTGATCCAGCTCGGGTTTGTTTTGGTAGTTCTAGGATTTACGTGTTTTGTCATGAACAGCCCTTATCCTCATATATATATATATATATATATATATATATATATATATATATATATATATATATATATATATATATATATACAGTATATACCGGTATATATCTACTCCTGAAACAAACGTAACAACAACGCATGCAATAGGAAACTTTACCATAAGCAAAAGTGAAGTGTTATGTAAGCTGAACAATTTAAATACTAATAAATCCCCTGGGCCAGATAATATTCACCCAAGAATTCTGAAAAACGTGAAAGAAGAAATAGCACAGTCCTTAACAATCATATTTAACTTCTCGCTCAACCAGGAAATCGTACCTAGTGATTGGAAAACCGCAAATATTACTCCAATATTTAAGAAAGGAAATAAAGCCCAAGCAAGTAATTATAGACCAATCAGTTAAACGTCAATCATAGGAAAAAATATGGAAACAATTCTGAGAGATAAGTTAGTAGATTATCTGGAGTCAAACAAATTAATAAGAGAAAGCCAACATGGCTTTAGATCCAGTAAGTCATGCCTAACACATTTGATATAATTTTATAATAAACTATTTACATATAACGACTCCACTAAATCATTAGACATAATTTACTTAGAGTTCCATAAGGCATTCGATAAGGTACCTCATGGAAAGTTATTGAAGCAATTGGAAATGTTGGTCATTAAAGGACAAATTCATGCCTGGATAAAAAGCTGGCTATCAAACAGAAGGCAGAGAGTTGTGATAAATGGAGTAGAATCTGAGTGGGAGCCTGTTTATAGTGGAGTGCCTCAGGGATCGGTCCTGGGGCCAGTTTTCTTTCTAATCTATATAAATGACATAGATGTTGAACTAAATAATACTATCTCAAAGTTCGCTGATGACACAAAGATAGGAAAATCAATATTAACCGAAGAAGACAGAAATAAACTGCAATCTGATTGATATTACATAAAATAGTAGAGTGGTCGGAAAAATGGCAGATGACATTCAATGTTTACAAATGTCTTGCAAATAGGTAATACAAACAAAAAATATGATTACAAGATGAAAGGCCAACCAATCAAAACAAGTGCATTAGTTAAAGACCTGGGGGTTCTTATATCTGAAAACCTAAAGACCTCAGATCAATGTGCAGCAGCTGCGAATAAGGCCAATCGAGCATTGGGATATATTAAGAGAAATTTTACTTATAAAAATGAGAACATTATAGTACCTTTATTTAAAAGCATAGTGAGGCCCCATCTTGAATATGGTGTGCAATTTTGGTCTCCTTATCTGAGCAAGGACATTGGGAAGCTCGTGTTGGTGCAGCGTAGAGCGACAAAGTTGATTCCGCCACTAAGAAATCAATTTTATCATGAAAGACTAAAATAAAAACAATATATTTTCACTTAAGAAAAGAAGATTGCGAGGTCAATTAATCGAGTGTTTCAATATACTAAAGGGATTTGACAAAATTAATGTAGATTCATTTTTCAAAATAGATAATAGTTCATTAACTCGGGGAAATGGAATGTAATTTAAAACCAGGAGGGCGAATCTCGATGTCACAAAGCACTTCTTTACCTACAGTGTGGTCATCGAGTGGAACAAATTGCTTGAGCAAGTGGTACAATGTAAGACAATTGACACATTCAAGAGAAGTCTAGACATTCATTTTGAGGAGGTGGGAATGATATAGGTATAAAAAAAAAAAAAAAAAACACACACAAAAAAAAAAACAGGTTAAGAGTCATATATGTCTGAGGGAGTTAAGCATCAATAGTATATAATATTTCGCATCTTCGTTCTTTAGTATAAATTTCCCAGTAGAAGTTTGTCTCATTCTGCTGGGGGACTTCTTTCCCCAACTTAATTTCATGCCGACAATCGGTCGGAGGGCGATGTGGGTTGGGAGAGAGCAGCCTTCATTGCTATCCTTGCCTTCCACTTTGTAGTACATTATATTTAAACATTAATTCCGGACTACCTAGTAGGGACCGCAAGGTCTGTGTAGTCTGTGTATCTATGTAACTATGTAACTCTATCTCTCTCTCTCTCTCTCTCTCTCTCTCTCTCTCTCTATATATATATATATATATATATATATATATATATATATATATATATATATATATATATATATATATATATACATATATATATATATATATATATATATATATATATATATATATATATATATATATATATATATATATCATGCGTCTATCTATCTTTGTGTATTAATGTAAGTGTAAGAATACTGACGTCATTATAACTTTATTAAAAATAAAATATATTTTTTAATTGGATTAATACCTTGTTCCATTCCCTGCCACTTTATTTTATGCCGTTTTTTGCTGGATGTATTATATATATATTCTATTCTCACTATTCCATTTTAGCTTAACCCATAACCCGGGTTTAAGTCAGTTAACCAAATATTATGCAAATTCAACGAACCACTTATTGTAATATTCTTGTAATATATATATATATATATATATATATATATATATATATATATATATATATTAAGAGTATGTATATATATATATATATCTATCTGTATACATATATATATAGTTATATACGGTATATATATATATATATATATATATATATATATATATATATATATATATATATATAATTTTTGTTTAACCTCGCTAGACCTCCATCAAGCTAAAAATGATATATTTGAAAACAAATCACGGCCGAAGGCCGCTTCCTCCTTGAATTACAGGCTCGCTATCGCTTGCCATGAAAATCGACAACTAATTGGCATGAAATAGGGGCGAAAGTTCTTATAAAATCAACAAAGTAATTCAAGAACGTCTTAAAATCTCAAAGCTAATGGAAGTAAACATGCGGGAGAAAAAATCAACTATCTCCCCCTTATCCCTCTTACATCTTCGTATGTTTTTCTTCGCTCCTCGTTCCAAGACCCCCCCCCCCTCCCCCAAAAAAGAGAGAGAGAGAGAGAGAGAGAGAGAGAGAGAGAGAGAGAGAGAGAGAGAGAGAAAACGTGGTATATGCTCAATATGCATAAATATTTGTGTTTATGAAAAGCTGTATGTTCGGGTGCTCATGTTGTTCTTCAGGATGTATCTCTAAAGCCGGTATCACACGAGAGCTTTTATAGTCAACATTTTTCTGGCAACATTTCTGGATTATTTTACACTGGTATCGGAAACTAGACTGATGGTAGATAAATTTAGGTAACAGAAATATTGTAAATGCTGACCTCATAAGCTGCCAGACCAGTGTTGTGGATATTTGTTGAGGGAAAAAGCGCTCGTGTGATACCAGCTTCAGTTCCTATTTTCTGTGTTTATGCTCGTGTTTGTTGCCATAGCTGAGTTAGTTGTGGTGCTTCAGAATTACTGTTGAATACAAGTGAGTACTGGTATGCATCCAACATTATGTCCGTTACAGGCGATACATATAGCCTACATAATATATAAGTCTGCATATGTTTACATTATTATGTAAGTGGGCGTGCGTTGGAATGTGGGTGTGTGTGTGTGTGTTATATACATATTGAAAACTCAATACCACCTCCTCTTAAAAAAAAAAAAAAAGAGAGAGCGAAAGAGAGAGAGCGCGAGAGCCAGCGAGAGCGCAAGAGAGCCAGCGAGAGCGCAAGAGAGCCAACGAGAGCGCAAGAGAGCCAGCGAGAGCGAGAGAGCCAGCGAGAGCAAGCCAGCCGGAGCGAGTGAGAGAGAGAGAGAGAGAGAGCTCATTTCGTGCACCACCATAAAATCATATCAATGCCATGAGTGGTAACTCATGGCATTGATATTATCTCACTCTTTTAACTGCAGCATAGCTAATAGCCCATTATTTTTGTTTTACACTACTACTACTACTACTACTACTACTACTACTACTACTACTACTAATAATAATAATAATAATAATAATAATACATATATAAATAAAAAAGCCGTTTGACAGTTGACAAATATATTATGTCAACTGAATAAGCAATCTACCAAACACACATAGAATGTGCTGTTTTTGTAATATTCAGAGCGTAAACTTTGGCTGTAAAAGTTTATAATGTTCACACCCGCCAAAAGTCCTAAACTTTTGAAGTTACCGAGGATGAGGCGTCCTGATAAATTCACTTCACTGGAACTAAGTTTGTGAGAGAGACGTGTGGTGGTCGGAGGATACCACCACAATGTTTATTACAGTAATCAACACATCAAAGAATGGGTGAACAGTCGGCCTAATAAGTGATGTCCCGGCACTAAGTATATTTTGATCAATAATTGGTATCAGCCTCGATCTGCGCTCGCCAGGTCAATCAGCTCCCTGCATCTCACCTCATACCTCATCATCATCCTCTTCCATCGTCATTACTTTCCTATATTCTCTTCTTTCCCCAATTTCTTTCTAGCTTTTTTGTTCCAAATGTATTAAATGTGTGTACCCGCTCCCGCCCAGTAGAAACCCACTTGTAGTACGACGCCGAACCCCGAGGGCATTGCCACGAGGGGGGAGGGGGGGGGGGGGGAATTCGCCCCTGGTTATAGGAGGCAAGTGGGTAGGGTTTAAGCTCCAAATAGGTTTAGGGCCCTATGACAGACTTAGTCCAAGGGCATAGGTAGGAATTAGTTTTGTTCTGGGGACACTCCGTAGGGGTGCCCCCTGAGTACAGTTTAGCTTTATAATTTAAATTATTTCTCCCCCCATCTCCCCATTTTCAAAGTGTAATCCTTTAAAATTAGCTCTCTTAATGTTTCAGTATGGCACTGTATGTGAAATTTAAATGTAACTCTCCACCCCCTGATGATCCTGGCTCACACATATTCAGCATCACCCAGACCCAAATTGTTAAAGTCTTCAACAATCCAAATAATACCCTAAAATTTCGCCTTGCCTCTCAGAAAGATCTTAATGCATACCTAGCCCCTGATAACGTAAATAAACTCAAAGATGCAGGGTATGAATTAGTAGTCTCTCCCGAGTTAAAAGCTGCTTGCACTGTCAAGATTGCTCACCCTGATAACAACATCTTCAACAGGGATGAGAATGACATAGCTACAGACATTTCACAAAGAAACAACATCACAGTTTGTGATGTCTCAAAGACTCCAAAAAAAGCCATCAAAATTCGCTGTGCCTCCCCTCAGGAAGCCAGCAAACTCCTCAAGTCAGGTCTCAAAGCCTTCCATGTGATCATACCACCTGAGTTCCTCTCTCCTGAATCATGGGTTAACCTCCAACAGTGTTTTAAGTGCTACCAGTATGGGCACATAACATCTACCTGTAAAAATGAACAAGTATGCTCACGCTGTGGTGACGACCACTCATTCACAACTTGCTCGTCAAGCTCCCTGAAGTGCAATAATTGTAATGGCCCCCACATTGCCATAAGTTCAGAATGCCCCTTCCGCCTCAATGTTCTCAAACAAACCAGAAAAAACTCAATGACCACTCCAACATCTTCCAACAAACCCCGCCCTCTCTTCTCGTCCCATCCAGTCACCAACATATCATATGCCTCAGCGGCCACCCCATCACTCCCCCCTCAATCCATACCCATGACCTCCTCCCCCTCCACCAGCTCCCACCCCCAACCTTCCTCCTCCTTCACCAGCTACAACCCACCAAACCCTTGCTTCAACCAAGAAATTCTTGCCAAAACTTCGGTGCTGGTAAATATAGCTCTCCATTTAACAGACCAACAAGTTACCCCAATGTTCAACAAACTTCTCAATGACGGTCTTACTGCCCACAATCTCCCTGCTATCTCTATTCCTGAATCCTGGTACCAATTCAACAAAACAAAATCTCCCAAACCCCCACTACCACCCCCAACCCTACAACCATCTCCTCCCCCAATACCTCCTCATCCTCTATCTCCTCCCCCACCTCAGCCACACCCTCTGCCAGTACCTCCACCCTCTCCACATCCACCCTCAACTCCAAAACTCCTACTCCCAACTCTCGAGAAGTCACAACCCAAATTACTAGTGCCGAGAACCCTTCCCCCCCCAAAGTAGACATGCCCATCCACACTCCTGACCCCACCCTTACCTCACCAACATCCATGCCTCCCCCGTCTACCTCTACCTCTATCCCCAAAACACCATCCATCCCACCTCAATCCCCCCTAAAACGCAAACCTAGCAGCCTTGCTGATGCAACCTCTCCCAATTCCCACCGCTCTCGATCCAAATCCCGCAAGACAGAAAGCCCCATAAGAAACGCCTCACGACCTCCCATCCGTGTCATTTGGACAAGGATCCTCCCGTTCTAGCCATCCCGCCCACCAACCTTACCCCACCACCCCATTATCACCAACTCACCCAACTCACCCGACAATCATCCATCATGCTCAAAGTAATTCAATTCAACATTAGACATTACTACCCAAACAGACACTTACTCACACAATTAATAGTAGATAATGACCCAGACATTATATTACTCAACAGCACTTGTATACACAATACACACAAAATAACATTCTTTGGCTACACAACACGACAATCTGATGACCATGCACACAACGGAGTTGCCATCATGATTAAAAGCACAATACAACATGAATATATGACAGACTGGACATACAAACACTTCTTAGCAGTAAAAGCACACACAACACTTGGTCCCCTCATAGTCGCCACTACATATGTCAGACCCAACACACACATTCCTTACACTGATATGAACACATTATTTAACAACAATGTACCCACACTCATCCTTGCAGACTTTAATGCTAAACATCATGCTTTTCAACACACTACCAACAACCCACACGGAACACAACTTCTAGCACTACACAACATAAAAAGACTAAATTTCCTTGGCCCAGATTTTGACACAGTTTTCTTACACAATATGTCTGGCAAACCTGATCTCATCTTCTCTAAACGAGCATTTAAACTTTTTCACCATCAAATTTCCCTTGGGCCTTTATCAGGATCCGATCACATCCCCATTGTCATGCAAATATCTTCAAATCCCATTTTAGTTCCTTCTACATCACATTACAATTACTCCCAGGCTAACTGGGATGAATTTCTACACATCCTATCACAACAAGATTACACAACTGACTATGAGGGACTCCACTACACAAATCTAGATCAACAAATAGAACACTTACACAACACAATCATCAACGCTGCAAACACTACCATACCTAAAACATCCTACAAAGTCAGACACACATTCAGACCTTCTATACGTTCACAAAGACTCCTTGTGTGCTATCGTCGTCGATTTGAACAAATAAACAAAACCACACATTAGGCCGAGTACGACATGACCTCTCACACCTCAGAAATCATATCCTAGACAGTCTGCAATCTGACCATGACAGCCACTGGACACACCTCATACGCACTGCTGAACAACACAGAAAAACTAAACCCTGGGAATTTTGGAGACACATAAACCGTTTAAAAGGCCACAATAAACCTACAACATCTTCACTCATTGTAAACGGTAACACCATCACCGATCCCAGGGAAATCACAGACATCTTCAAAGACACATGGGCCCAAGTATACCACCCACACCCTCCTGAAAGACCCGCCCAAAAACACATTCGAGACATTGAACAACATGTTAATAATATTGCAGACATCTCTCACGACACACACATCAACACAGACTCACTTAACCCCGACAACTACCTCACTGCTCCCATTGTGCCTGACGAAGTTAAGCTCATTCTCTCTAAAACACGGAGGAAGGCTCCTGGTGCCAGAGGAATAAACCATCACATTGTAAAGCACCTCCCGAACACATTTATTAATGCACTCACTTGCTTATACAACGCCATCCTGGCATCAGGCTACTTCCCCGTCTGCTTTAAGACTGCAACAATCATCCTTATTCCCAAGAAAAATCAAAATAGCAAAGACCCACTGAACTACAGACCCATTAGTCTACTTGAGACTCTTGGGAAAACCTTTGAAACAATCATAAATCGCCAACTCAGACTGTACCTCGAAGACGAAGGACTTCTCACTGACAAACAGTTTGGTTTTAGACCCCGCAGATCCTCTCAGGAAGCACTTAACATAATCACCAACTACATTCACATTAACAAACACTCCAGATGCGGACACAAAACAGCACTCATCACAAAAGACATCAAAAAAGCATTTGACACTGTATGGCACGTAGGCCTGAAGTACAAAATCTGCGAAAACTTCAATTTCCCCTTACCAATTAAAAAACTTCTCTGCAACTTCTTAGATAACAGATCAGCCAAAATTAAATTGTCAAATTTCTATTCAGACTCATTTCCACTCCATGCAGGCGTACCTCAGGGCTCCGTGCTCGCACTTACACTGTATATTCTCTACACTAATGACATGCCAGATCCAATCAATAATGACTCTCTCACAATTTCCTACGCTGACGACGTGACGCAACTTGTTAGGGTAACTACCATAGACGTTTTGACAAACAAAGCCAAGAGAGAGCTTGACCGAATAGCACAATGGGAACAGAAATGGCGGATTCAGGCTCATCCTCGAAAATCCTTTATCACCTACATATCCACTGGTTACCTACGTCCTAGACCACCATTCCTCAATTCCTGCGCACCTCCTTCCCATCACATCCCAGTAACTGTCTCACCCACTAACAAAGTACTCGGCCTAACCCTTGACAAAAAACTTCACTTTCATCGTCATGCAAATCAGATTATCCCCATTGCTTCAAAACCTCTTCAATCAATTTTCCGTTTTCGAAATGCCTCCATCAAAACTAAAATCCATTTGTACAAAGCCCTAATTAGACCGCTACTTTCATATGCCCCACTGACCAGCACTCTTTTGGCAAACTCCCACAAAATTAAACTCCAAAGAATACAGAACAAAGCACTGAGGTGGATCCATGGAACTCGGTGGTATGAGTTCCAAACATCGGAACACTTGCATGAACTCTCCCGCATCCCTCCACTTAATGTCTACAACAATTTTCTGGCTAATAAACAACTTGAAAAACTTGAGACCTTTGATAACTTTGTCCAAATTTTTAATAATATCACTCAACCCATCCGTCCCTGGTCGAACCTCTTGCATCCAATTAACAGAGAGGCTCCCAATCCCCTATTCACATAATAACTTTGTTACACCACAAACTCACACTCAATTTTCACCATTCCTTTTACTCACCTACCAGCCAAAATTTCGAATTCTTTCACAAATACACAATACAAACTAAAATAAATTAAGCTCTTCATAAGACAGTGCAATCATCTCTAAACTCGGCAGTTGACAGCCATGCCTTGCTGCCCCACTTTAGACCCTTACCATCCAAAATTGACAGACCATCATTAAAACCTTCTCCATTACCAAATTTAATATTCAAATTCACCCAGACTCATCTGATTCGTCCAGACTGGTAGAGGCGGTGGGGCATGCCGGCTCGTCCACAGATCAACCTCTATGCCACTCTTGACCGATCAGAGCCCCTGAATCTCACTTCACCAAAATTAACTTTTAACACCCAAAATTAATTATCTTTTGCCTTTACCACCCATTTTTATCTCCATCCCTTCTTGACATGTCATACTGAAGCTCTCGAAAAACATGTCTCAATAATACCAACAGTCACAGCCCTCCTCTAAACCCCCGAACTAAAATCAACAACTCACGCACGTTGGCCAGGTCCCGACACTCTTTATCCTCCTACTTTGACACTTTCTCTCTTACTACACCAATAAAAACTTCCCTTCTTTCACCCTCACCCACCTTTTCTATATTCATTTGATTGATTGATTGGGGGAGGCAGGTTGCAGATTCATTCGCCGCTCGGACGGCACTGGGTTAGCTTCTCACAGCCTACTTACTCTCTCTCGCTTGGGCACCCACGGGAACTCGGCTCCAGCCTCCCAGACCTCGCCCTTTGTTCCAGAAGGCCCACCTCAGGTCTATCATCAGCTCTTCTCTACTAAGGCAGATACACCTTCAGTGTCTGGCCGCCTGTCGTCACATCGCAGGCTTGCATACCTACGGCCAAGCGATTCAAGAGGACGACAGAGAGTAGAGGGGAGCAAAGATTTCCAGTTGATGTAAAGAGAGAGAATGCCGAACTAACCCAGTGGCCACCAGAAATAATAATTGATGTGTCCTTATAGGGCAAACTAAAGAGAAAATATTCTAGACTTACCTGTACGTAAATGGATGATGTGTTAAGCCTGTTAAGAATAGTTATTTTTGTTAGCAAAGGCGAAATGCCAAGAGTTGTAATTAGATAGGATCTGATAGGAAAGATTTAAGTATAAAGTAAAAGGGGGGGGGGGAATCAATTCTTAAATACAGAGGGGCAACCAATAGGCTCATGGGAAAACAGTTTTTGGTTAGTTGCCCGATAGGTCAGTTATAGGTAGGAAAGGACACTAGTCCATATATATAACAAACTCATTTGTTAAAAAGGAAACTATATCCATTATCATTTGAGAGGACAATTGGGTCAGTTTTGGGGGAGCGTTAAGAACATCACGTCCAGTATAGTAATGTATTCATAAAAAATTATATAAAGGATTATAACCGTGAATCTTGTCCGTGTAGAGGTTTTGAGGTACAGTTTAACCATTTAAGAAATATTATTGATTAAGTGTTTATTGTGAATATAGCTTATTTCTAATAGGATTGCGTGAGCGTATAATCGGAAGGTGTTATCAATTAGATTTATCAATGTAAATAGTGTAAACAACCTGTTTATTTGAGTAACTGTGTGATAGAATCCAAGATTGTATTTGAGAGGAAAATCTAACTAACTTGACATTCCGGCCGGTTCATTTGTAGGAATGTATTGTCTATTCAGAGAGTGTTAAGGTACCCTTGTTGTAACGACGTCTTTTGTTATATGAGTTAATGTAAGATATAGGAAAGAGTAGTAAAGAGATTATATGTATTAATGCCTTGGTCTCGGGAGTAGACACAATAGGCCCAGTGGACGTGTTTAATTCTTAAGCAACATCTACAACTAAATTTATTCATTTCGAGGGAGATATACAAACATGTTCCTACACTTATCCACCCTATTCAACATCTTACAGACATTAATACAGCACAGAGAAAGCCAAACGTAATGACGGCCGAAACATGACTTATTAGCCCGACTGTACTACTTATTTGGAACTGAGTATACCACCACTACCAACACATCACTCCACTGTTCCACGTCTCCACTCTTTCAGAAATCTTAACCTCTAACCACTGTTACTCAAAAAGGGCTAGAGCAAATGAGCTGTCAATTTTCACACCTATTCCCTACCCAAGTCTTGCTGTTTGGTAGAAATATTAGCTCGATTACTCTGGTCCTTTTTGAGTTATGAGAGGTTAGAGGTTACGATCCCTGCCCAACCTAGAATGAACAGACAGTTATACCACCACTATACAGTATACCACCACTAATCATAAACCTCGCTACTGATATCACCACTATTGCTGGTATCACACGAGAGCTATTATAGTCAACACTCGATGATCAACAATTGTCTGGCAATATTTCCGGAATATTTTGCACTGGTATCGGAAACTAGACGGTGATAGATGAATTTAGGTAACAGAAATGTTCTAAATGTTGACCTCAGAAGCTGCCAGACAAATGTTGAGTGAAAAAGTGCTCGTGTGATACCAGCTTAACAATATTCATGTCCGCTTCTACCACCACAAACGTCAATTACAAACTCCTGTGATAATGAAACACCATTAAATTGGGCATAGGATGGAACAAGACCTCACGGGCTTCACCGTGTTGAGCGGTTAGATGTACAGGCTCTCAGCCTATGCCCAAGAGGGAGTAGTTGAAATATAGGAAAAAACAAAAAGGGAGATGGCCCGTTTTTTTTGGGCCCCCTTATTTTACCTCATGTTTAGACCCATTAGCTTTCAGATTTTAAGATGTTTGCCCCATTAGTTTGTCGATTAAAAGACCTATCGCCCCATTTCTGTGTTAATTCGAAAACCTTTCGTGCTATTTAGGTGTCGATGTTTTCCCTGGCGAACGACAGTGAGCCTGTAATGCTGGAAGAACCGGCCTTAGGCCGGGATTTTTTCTTTTTTCTACAGAAAAAACAAAAAAATACAAATTAATCTAGAAGGGGGATCTAATGGATGTTTATTCTGTGTATATTTTGATGGAGGTCTAGGGAGGAAAATAAAAAAAAAAAAAAAAAAAATATATGAAATAATCGACCAAAAATATACCCTTCCCCCTTAAAGATTTTCTTCTGTACGGTATATAAATGCTAACAATTAAGATGCGACATTAGGACAGATATTCGCCTATTAACAGTTATCGTGGCCTACAAATTGTTTCATAGCCTAAAAATATATAAAATGTCTATTAATAAAGTAGACGTGCCGTTTTGCCCAAAATCAAAACGGCAGACCCAACTCTGCGATGGGTCACCATCATCACTACTAATCACTATCACCATTACTATCATCAGCTCTACTACTATTATTGTCATCACTATTACTCTTACCATCATCACTACTACTCTCATCATCACTACTAGTCATCATCACTACAACTTTCACCATCATCACTACTACTCACCATCATCACTAATACTGTCACCATCGTCACTACTGTCATCTTTATCACTACAAATATCATCATTACTTGTCACCATCTTCACTACTATTATGATCATCATCACTACTACTAGTGCTATCACCATCATCATCACTACTGTCATCATCCTCACTATAACTACAACCATCTTCACTATTATTAACACCATCATCACTACTATTACCATCATCCCCACTATTTCTACCATCACTTCTATTGTCTACTTAATTAATTAACCTAACAGATGCGAGGCGAGATGTTTTCGTCCCCAGAAAGAATGCTTCTGTGTGTGAGCCCCTTCGGGGCACACACACAGAATGCCATCATTGCTGGGTGGGAATGGGAGGGGTCTGGGGGGGGGGGGGGGGGGGGGGGGGGGGGGGGGGGGGGGCCAAACCATATTTTTGACCTAAAATCATAACTATTGCACAAATTTTAAAAATATTGTTTAAATTACCATCGCATTCACGTACCGAATGTTCGGGCAAGTTTTTTTTTCGCCCCCTGAACGATGACGTTCTCTGTGAGTGTGGCCCTACGGGGCACACACACAAAGAACGCCAGAACGGGGGGGGGGGGTGGGGGGGAACCATTTTTGGGACCTAAGATCATAACTATTGCACAAATTCAAAAAACTTTTTTTAATTACCGTCACATTCACGCACCGAAGGTTCGTGTGAAGTTTGGTGAAAATCCGTCAAACGGTCTAGGAGGAGTTCTCGGACAGACAGACAGACATACAGACAGACATTTCGGCCGGCAAATCAAAACGGCATACCCAACTCTGCGATCGGTCACCATCATCACTACTAGTCACTATCATCATTAATATCATCATCACTACTACTATTATAGTCATCACTACTACTCTTACCATCATCAATACGAGTTTCATCATCACTATAACTGTCATCACTACAACTTTCACCATTATCACTAATAATGTCACCATTGTCACTATCATCATCACTACTATCACTACAACTGTCATCATTACTTGTCACCATCATCACTACTATTATGACCAGTATCACTACTACTAGTACTTTCACCATCATATCTACTACTGTCATCATCATCACTACTGTCATTATCATCACTACAACTACAACCATCATCACTACTACCACCATCATCCCCACTATTACTACCATCACTTCTAAAGTCAACTAAACTAACTTACCCTAACAAGTGCGGGGCAAGTTATTTTCGCCCCGTAGGGTCAACGCCGTCATTGCTGGGGGGTTGAGCGGGGGGAGGGGGGGGAGGGGGGGACCCATATTTTGGAACTAAAATCATAACTATTGCACAAATTCTAAAAATCTGTTTTTAATTACCATCGCATTCACGCACCGAATGTTCTTGTGAAGTTTGGTGAAAATCCGTCGAACGGTCTAGGAGTTATCGGACAGACAGACAGACGTCTCACCATTATCATCACATCTGAGACACGTGTATGATGTGTGGCTTTCTGTAAATAGGTACAGGGAATAGGTACAGGGTGGGGGGTGGGGGTCCTGAATTGGGGGGGCTGTTGGCGGGGGGGAGCCCCCCTCCCCCAAAACCATGTTTTGGACTTGAAGATCATAACTATTGCACAAATTCAAAAAATCTGTTTTTAATTACCGTCGAATTCACGCACCGAAGGTTCGTGTGAAGTTTGGTGAAAATCCGTCAAACGGTCTAGGAGGAGTTCTCGGATGGACAGACAGACATTTCGGCCGGCATGTACCACTATACGGGGGGCGATACCACTCTGCTTTCGCAGAGTTGATAAATGAAGAAGTAAATAAGAATATAGGAATATGATAAACACCCCCCACCCCTCCCCCCCCCACCCCCCACACACACACAGACACCCACACACCACACAAACACACACACATATACACACACAGACACACAGACACCAACCCGTACCTAGAATATATTATGAATGAGAGGCGTCACTTAATTCTTTACGGGGTGGCTATCCGTAACAAGCTTACAAATCAAGTTCGCTAGATAGTAAATTAAGGAATAACCCGTTCTCTACATTAATCATTCAGTACAAACCCCAATGTACTTGAATAAATTAATGAAAACATAATATGGCCCTCCCGGGATTCGAACTCGGGACACCACACCCAGAACATAAGCATCTAAAGCTGAAAAAAACGCTAGAATAATGGCACAATCTCTAGAAATTCACTCTAAAATGGCTCAAATCTCCTGAATATCGCTAGAATTCATGTTGCTTGATATAATCATTTGTCTCTTAATCAAAGTATATACCTGGAGATATAGCGGGAAAATAGATATATTGGCTACACTAAAGGAGATATACCGTGGGATGAATGGCAAGGAGATTTAATAAGTAGCTTCAATGTGGATACAATTGATTAACCCTTTGAGTACCAGCTATTTTATTCTAGCCATATTTAGACGATATTATGCAGCTTAGGAAGGATCTGTGATAGTGAAAAGAGTTGGTTGAGATAGTTTGAAGCCTTATTATGTTGTTGTTGCTCCCCAAGCTGCCTTGCCGAACAGCCCCAAGGCCCCGAGCAAGGCCAAGGCCATAACCGATCGCCCCCACAGAACCCTCCCTGCCGACCACAATAAAGCCTGGTCGACCGAAGCCACTCCATGGCGGGGAGCTGAGGAGGGTGCGGAAACGCCCGGGAAACCAAAGCCCCACCCAGGGCCCTGTGCCCCTCACCAATTATGAAGAGAAAGGTGAGGGGCAAAGTGAAAATGTGACGCTTTGGCTTCCAATCTTGGTAGATTGGGAGGTCAATCCACGGAAGAGACGCCTTCACTTGAGATCTAGAAAATATATAAGTAAAAGGAACAGTCCGAGTAAGCTATGGGTATGGCAGAGATCGCTCAGTTCTCACTCTGATAGACCAGCCCATCAACACATGACTAGAACCCAATCCTCTCAGCATCAGCTAGGAAAGGCCCTAGAAAGCCGCCTTTGGCGGGGGGATAGGTCCCCTATTTCAACCCCTTTCGGGGTTGGGCACCCGCAATAAGCCTTATTATTGCTAGAAGTCCTTCCTAAGTTGAATAATATCGTCTATCAGTTGCCAGAATATGATGAAAGGGACTTCCCTGGTACTGTATGTGTTAAGGATGGGTTACCGGTACCGGTTGGAATTCGATCCAAATGAAAAACTGTAAGGAAAACCTCTCAAAACCCCTGGCTATAATGTGGAGAAGGAGTCTAGACACTGGTGACATACCAGATAACTTGAAAAACGCAATAATTGCCCCACTGCATAAAGGAGGGAGTAAAGCACTACCAAAAAACTACCGCCCGGTAGCTCTAACCTATCACATCATTAAAGTTTTTGAGCGAGTCCTGCGAAGCAAAATTTCAACATTCATGGAGACAAATGAACTACACAACACCGGTCAACATGGGTTCAGAGCGGGAAGATCATGTCTCTCACAACTTTTGGAACACTATGACAAAATTCTTAAAGCGCTAGAAGAAAAGAAAAACGTGGATGTCATTTACACCGATTTTGCTAAGGCATTTGATAAATGTGACCATGGTATAATAGCCCACAAACTGAAAGCAAAAGGTATAACTGGGAAAATCGGACGGTGGATATACAATTTCCTCGTAAACCGAAAACAATCGGTAGCAGTAAACCAAGTCACTTCTGAGCCTTCGGATGTCAAAAGCTCAGTGCCCCAAGGAACAGTGCTAGCGCCCCTTCTGTTCCTCATACTAATTTGCGACATAGATACCAACACCAGACACAGTACGGTGTCGTCTTTTGCTGATGACACAAAATTAAGCAAGATAGTAAACACACAAGAGGACACGGGCCGACTGCAGGAAGACATGAATGTAGTGTTCCAGTGGACCAGGGAAAACAACATGCAATTCAATGAGGAAAAATTCCAATTAATACGGTACGGAGATAATAATGGTGTTAAAGAAATTATAAATTACTTAACAGAATCTAACCACATAATAGAACGGAAAGACAGTGTGAAAGACCTTGGGGTATTAATGTCTGAAAATATGGGTTTCAAAGTACATAACCAGGTCAAAGTGGCGGCTGCGAAACGTCTAACGGGTTGGATTCTGCGTACTTTTAAAACACGCGGTGAATTGCCTATGATAACGCTCTTCAAATCTCTAGTGCTACCGCGGCTTGAATACTGTAGCGTATTAACATCCTCATACAAAGCAGGTGAAATAAATGACGTAGAGAGTGTACAAAGAAATTTAACTTCGCATATAAGTTCAATAAAACATCTACACTATTGGGAGCGTTTAAGAGCACTGAATCTGTACTCACTGGAACGTAGAAGAGAACGTTACCTAATAATATACACGTGGAATATCGCAGAGGGTTTAGTACCAAACCTAGATACTCCGATAGTCATGAAATTCAGTGATAGGAGAGGCTGGGAATGCGAAATCCCCCGGATGAATAACAGGGGTGCTATGGGCTCTCTGCGAGAGGGCTGGTTATCACACAAAGGCCCACGTCTCTTCAACAAACTCCCACGGCGAGTAAGAGACATGAGGGACATCTCGTTAGACAACTTCAAGAGAGCCCTAGATGTCGAACTGCAAAAAGTGACAGACGAGCCCATCCTCGCAAGGGAGCGAGCTGTCGCTTCAAACAGTCTACTGCACCAAATCACCACCCATAACGAGGGGCGTCGCGCTCCTTGGTGCCGCTAGAGGAGCGGCGAACACATCCAAAGGTATCCAAAGGTAAGGTAAAGCTGTATCCCCCGATGGAGAAATTTAGGTATCGTATGTGTTCTTGCATTTATTTATTTATTTTTTGTATTATTTTTTTTATTTTTTTATCGCAAGCTCGTCAGCCATATTCCAATTTTACTACACAATGGTAAACGCTCATCTAACGAAGGGAGTAGTTCTTGCAGCCGTAACTAAAATGTTATAATCCAATAATAAATTAAGCTTTAAAAGGGTTAAGTGAGATAGTTTGAAGCTTATACATTGCTGGAGATTCTTCAAAAGCTGAATATCATCGTTTAAGAGCAGCCATACTAAAGTTAAGGTTGTCACCAGTACTGAATGGCTATATAAAAATATGAACACGTATTTTTTAATCCCCCTGTATACTGCAGGTTTAGATTAGTTCAGTGACCGTAACTTTTCTCGTTTCAAGTTTATCTTTGAAGTTAATTTTCTGTTCCTGGAAATCTGTGCCCTTGTTTAAGGGGAGCTGGGCGTATTTATTTCTGTATTTATGTGTCTTTTTATCATTTATTTAGTTTCCCCCCTAGACATCCATTAAGCTTAATAAAAACATCCGCCCAAGACCTTCCTTCAAGATAAATTTGTCCATTTTTCGATGTCCCGGCCGAAGGCCGATTTCTCTTAAATTACAGGTTCGCTATCGCTCGCCAGGAAAACATCGACACCTAAATAACACAGCAAGTCTTAATATTGACAAAAAAATGGGGAGAAAAGTCTTAACATCGGCTAACTAATGGACCGAACGTAGTAAAATATGAAAACTAATGGGGCTAAGCATGAGGGAGAAGGGGGACCAGAAAAACGGCCCATCTCACCTTAATTTTCTGCTCCTGGAAGTCTTGTTTAAACTCCTTCCTAGCTGTAGCTGCTGGTCGACGCTAACTATTTATTTACTGTGACATACTCTCAGCTTTCAACAACAGCAACAACAATAACATCAACAACATCAACATCATCAATAACAACAACATCATCAACGTCAACAACATTATCAACGACATTAATAACATCAACAACACCACCACCACCAACATCATCAACAATAACAGCATAAACACCACCACCAACAACAACAGCAATAACATCAACAACAATAACAACATCAACAAGAACAAAACAACATCAACATCAACAACAACAACAACAACAACAACAACAACAACAACAACAACAATAATTCAACTAATCCTTTATCATACTACGATTTACTCGTCTCGTATTTGTTTTCTATTGTTGAAGCTGTGCAAGATAATAAAGTAAAACAGAGTGCATGCTGAGTAGAAAAATAAAGATGCATCAAACGGGAAGAAAATATAAAGATAATGTGAAAATAAACAAAGGGTGGTGGTAATGCATAAACGATGAACATTATATTATTTCTTTTATGACAGCATGCAGCATATACAGTATATGTAAATTAGTGACCATCAGGTTACGGAGAGAGAGAGAAAGAGAGAGAGAGCTCACAAACACCTCCACCTCCTATCCATTTCACTACACTAAAGCCGGCATCACACGAGCGCTTTTTCACTCAACATTTATCCTCAACACTGGTCTGGCAGCTTATGAGGTCAACATTTATACTATGTCGGTGACCTAAACTCATCTACCATCAGTTTAGTTTCCGATACCAGTGCAATATAGTCCAAAAATGTTGATCGACGAATGTTAACTATATAAAAGCTGTGATACTAGCTTTATAAAGCACAACTCTTTTCTTTCTAATACTGTACATAACAAAGAAATATAAATCTTGGCCGGTAATTTGGCTCTCTCACTCATTCAATTTTTGGGGAGACACTTGTTACATGCAGCTTTGTCTTTGGTCTCTATGTTTGTATGTATTTACTCAGGCCCATTCTTCACTTCTAATTTTTTTCTGGGGGTGGCCGACTGAAGACTGACCAAAAAAAAAAAAAAAAAAAAAAAAAATCCCAATAACGCAAACCATCAGTTGCTCACATCACCACCACACTATCAATCAATGAATCCACCATCATTAAGGGGCTAGTGCTTGGTATTTGGTCTAGGTATGTATTCATTTAATAATTTTTGAGTTTCCTTTCTAGACTTCCATCAAGCTTTAAAATGCACCCCCTTGCCCCCCTTTCAAGGTAAATTTGTAAATTTTTCGATAGAAAAAAGTTTCGGGCGAAGGCCGGTTCCTTCTAAAATTACTGGCTTGCTATCGCTCACCAGGAACAAATCAAACACCTAAATAGCACGCAGGTCTTATTATTGACAGATAAATGGGGAGAAAGGTCTCAAAATAACCAAACTAATGAACTAAACTAATATGCTAAACATGAGGGAGAAGGAGGTCCAGAAAAAGCGACTACCTACCCCTTAATCAATTAAACCTCTCTCCATTATTTCAACCACACATTGAGCATACAATTGTACGATAAATGAAACCGTAGTTATTCTGAGCTGACAAATAAAGTATAGTTCAATGAATTTGTGAATGGAAAGATTATATCCATATAATATTACATGGTTTAATTGTAACGACATGACAGTTTGTCACTCTAGGTAGTTTGTTTCATGTGTGAATATAAGTGTGGACGTGAGAGAATATATATTACTCTGTGTAACTCTCCAACCCAAGAGTGAAACTTTATTCTCAATCTTTCTTCGATTCAACAGTTAAGGTCTGGAACTCTCTCCCAGAATCAGTCTTTCCCTCATCCTATGACTAAAATTGCTTCAAACTCTGTGTGTCAAGGCATGGCTCGAACGTCCCTTGATTTTGGCCCTGTCACTCTTTCAACTCTGGGGTAGGCACTCGTCATAGGCAGTTCTGCCTTTTGTCTCCCTCACTCACATAGAAGAAAAAAAACCCACACACACACAACCGCCTACACGCACCGCATGCACACTCACTCACATCTGTTCATTCTCCTAGTTCCTGCATTGTGTACTATTGTGGCTGGCATTGCCCCTGTAAAAAGAAAATATATATACAGTATAGTATATGAAAAGCTAAATATATATACAGTATAGTATATGAAAAGCTAAATATATATACAGTATAGTATATGAAAAGCTAAATATATATACAGTATAGTATATGAAAAGCTAAATATATATACAGTATAGTATATGAAAAGCTAAATATATATACAGTATAGTATATGAAAAGCTAAATATATATACAGTATAGTATATGAAAAGCTTAATAATTTCGGTTTGACCCAACCCGTTTTTACTCTGTCATAAACGTGTACTGTCGGATGTGAGGATAGGAGCAAGGGCCACGTCCTCTTGCCCGACCACAAAGTGTGGGTCATCTATGTCAAGCAAGTGAAGTTTTTTGGTCTATGTATTTATTAATATATTTATGTTAACGTTTCTTCGCTGGACCTCCATCAAGCTTAAAATAACACCCCCTAGACCCCCATTCAAAATATATTTGTACATTTTTCGACAAAAAAAGGTCCTTCTAAAATAACAGGCTCGCTATCGCTCGCCATGAACAAATCTACAACAATATGCCGTGAAACGTCTTAATGTTGACAAGGAAATTGGGCGAAAAGTCTTAAAATCGACAAACTAATGAAACAAACGTCTTAAAATCTCAAAACTAATATAATAAGCATGAGGGAGAAGGGTGTCCAGAAAAAGCGACTACCTCCCCCTTAAGTATTAGAAACTCTCCGAAATTACCATGCTCAGTGGTCGTGGGAGGGGAACCAGCGTAGTTCTAATAGCACCTTTAACCCTTTCGCTGCGGGTGACATTCTGGAATGTTTTGGCAAGTTACAGCAATTTCCAGGCTTTAAAAGCCTGTAAAAAAAGAAAAAATCGAGTGTCAGTGGGTGGGAGAGTGAGGGGCCCATCTCCGACCCTCAGAGCACCGAGCGGCTCACTGAGCTGGGCTGTGTCTCGGGCGAGTCTCTCTATTTCTCTCATCAGTGTAGCCAAGCGAGCGAGTGTTACATAATAGCGGGGTTCCCGCGTTTCACTGTGACCACTGCGAGTGTACCAGACCACATACACGGTCCGTTCTGGTGTCATTTTGAAGCTATTTTCGCCTAGTTTTCGGCAGAATACACCTCATTTAATGCAGAGGCTTGATTTATCATTCAGGAGTGCCTGAATATGCCCTAAATAGCCCAAAACAGCCCGCAGCCAAAGGGTTAATTTCTTAAAAACTATCATATAAATTGTGTAATTATGATTGTGTATACACAAAAAAGGCAACAAACAGATGCTGGGAAGTATTATACACATTTTGCTCTTTTTTCGAATAAAGATGAAAGATTAAGAGGTGATAGCGAGGGTGGTAAGAATGTTGTAAGAGCCATGTGTGAAAGACCAGGAGGGGAGAAATATGAAAACTGAAAAAGAAAGGGGCGATGAAAAGATAGAATGATAAAGAAAGATGTCCAGGTAGTGAATATATATATATATATATATATATATATATACATTTTTTTTTTTTAGATACTCTCAGCTGGGATCGAACTTCAGACAATTAGAACGAGTGTCCAAGCCTTTAATCCACTACAAGTGATGTAGTGGATTAAAAGCTTGGACACTCGTTCTGAATGTCAAAGGTTCGGCTGGGCGTATTAAAACATTTATTAGCTCACGCGTATGTGTGAGATATATACAGTATATACAGGGTGTTTCATAAATACCTTTCATAAATTTCAGAATGAATAGACCTAGCAATAATAAATATACTTTACTATGTGACGGTTTTGGAAATTTCTCATATTTACCGGGATATTACACATTTTAGTTTAAATAGGAAAGTCTAGGGGATGAACACAATCAGTAGATTACCATCACCTCAATTACTTTATTTTGTCATAAATGTTTGAACATCAATGTATTTTACAGTATTTACAATAGGTGCTCGATCAATTTGCTTGGTGACCATCTAATTGGACCTTTTATGTTACCATAACGACTTACAGGCAATGTGTACACCAGATTTCTTCAGGATGACTTACCCATACTACTTGAAGATGTGCCTCTCAGAACACGTAGACAAATGTGGTTCATGCAGGATGGGGCTCCAGCTCACTTTGCACGAGGTACGAGGGATTTCCTTAATGTTATGTACCCTGATAAGAGGATAGGCCGTGGTGGTCCCATCGCCTGGCCACCTAGATCACCGGACCTAACTCCACTTGACTTTTATCTTTGGGGACACTTGAAGAGCAGGGTGTTTGCTACACAAATCAACACCCGTCAGCAACTGTGGCAACGAGTTCAAGAGGCTTGCAGAGAAGTAAGAAACACACCAGGGATATTTGAAAGAGTGCGACAGTCTCTTATGCGCCGAGCCCAAGCCTGTATCAACGAGGGTGGGAGAAACTTTGAGCAACTATTGTAAATACTGTAAAATACATTGATGTTCAAACATTTATGACAAAATAAAGTAATTGAGGTGATGGTAATCTACTGATCGTTTTCATCCCCTAGACTTTCCTATTTAAACTAAAATGTGTAATATCCCGGTAAATATGAGAAATTTCCAAAACCGTCACATAGTAAAGTGTATTTATTATTGCTAGGTCTATTCATTCTGAAATTTATGAAAGGTATTTATGAAACACCCTGTATATATATATATATATATATATATATATATATAAAATAGTCAAATAGATACACGTTGACAAAAGATAGATGTAGGAGAAACACTAGACTCACAAGAGAACCAAGAGAGACGAGAGGGGCAGGAGTGAAGAGGAATGTAATGAATGATGCAAGGATAATACAGCATCGAGAGAGAGAGAGAGAGAGAGAGAGAGAGAGAGAGAGAGAGACAGAGAGAGAGAGAGAGAGAGAGAGAGAGAGAGGAGTACAAAGGAGTACAAAGGAAATCAAGCAACAACAGATCTAGTGACCCTTCTAGGTTGCTTGTCCTCCAAAACACTGAGGATCAAGTGTCCAAACAGTGGTTTAGAGTGGGTAAGGGAACATTGGAAAGGGAAATACTGCCCTGGAACTAATGTCCGTGGCAGGATTAGGAAGTTAGTAGGGGACAGATGGGTTAGTAACTGAGGGGGGGATAAAATAAAGTTATTCATTTACAAACGCAGTCAGTCGCGGGTTTGATGCGAGATATTTGTCTAGGCGGAGTTTAAATGAATCAACGGTGATGCAGTCTATAACGTTTCGGGGAAGCCCATTCCACAAGTTGACAACTCGATTGAAGAAGAAATTCTTAGATTCGTGTGAGTTAAAAGATTTACCAATAATTTTGCAACCGTTTCCCCGCGTGTAATTAGATTGGTCGATAGTGAAGTACTTACTACAGTTCATATTGTCGATGCCTTTGATGATTTTGAACACTTGAATTAAGTCACCTCTTAATCTGCGCTGGGTTAAAGGAAATAGATTTAATTCTCTAAGACGCTCTTCGTATGGTTTGTTCTTTAGGCTAGGTATCATTTTGGTAACTCTACGTTGAACTCGTTCTAGCTTGTTTATATCTTTTTGGTAATAAGGGCACCAGGATTGAACGCAGTATTCCAGAAGAGGGCGGACTAATGAATTGTAAAGGGTTAGGATAACTTCTTTGGATTTATGCTCAAATGACCTGCCTATAAAGCCAATTATTTTGTTTGCCTTCTTAACAACTTCTGAACATTGTTGACTCAGTTTTAGGTTACTCGATATTGTTACTCCCAGATCGGTTTCTCTGTTTACATTCTTAAGCTGAGTGCCATTCATCGAATAGTTTGCTTTCTCATTTAGGTATCCGATATGTAGTACTTTACATTTATCCGCATTGAAACTCATTTGCCAAATTTGGGCCCAACATGACAATTTATCTAGATTGTGTTGCATATCGTCAACTTGTTCTTTTGAGAGTACGCTATTTGCAATTTTTGTATCGTCAGCAAATTTTGAGATTGTACAGGTGAGACCCTCATCTATGTCGTTGATGTAAATTAGAAAGAGAATTGGTCCTAGTACCGATCCCTGGGGTACCCCGCTACTTACATTGGTCCATTTTGATGCCTTACCGTTTATGACTACTCTTTGCTTTCTGTCGCTGAGCCAATTTTCTATCCATTTCAACACACCGTCTTGTATTCCATGCGCTTTTAGTTTTAGCAATAAACGTTTGTGGGGAACATTGTCAAAGGCCTTTAGAAAATCAAGGTATATAATATCTACAGCTTTACTCTCATCGTAGAGGTTGAGGATATCGTGGAAGAAGTCTAAGAGGTTTGTTAAACAGGAACTTTTTTTACGAAAGCCGTGTTGAGTATCTTTAAGTATGTTATTTTCCTCTAAGTGATTTACGAGTCTGTCTCGTATGACCGTTTCTAGCATTTTACATACAACTGAGGTTAAGCTAATTGGACGATAGTTACTGGGTAGGGATTTGCTGCCTTTTTTGAATATCGGTGTTACGTTGGCTAGCTTCCACTGATCGGGCATAGTTCCAGACTGCAAGGATTTATTGAATAGTAATGTCAGTGGTTTAGAGAGCTCATCCTTAGCTTCCTTTAGAACTTTAGGCGAGATTGTATCAGGTCCAGGCGTTTTATTTACCTTGAGTTTATCTAAACAATTCAATACTTCTCTCTCTGTAACGGTGATATTGCTTAGAACATCTGAATTATCAATCTGAATCGGCGATGGTGTAGGGATATCACTGAGGTCTTCTGTTGTAAAAACTGATGCAAAGAAGGTATTGAGGGCATTACTCATTTGTTCTTCGTCTTTGGTGTATTCTCCATTTTCATCGACTAACGGTCCAACAGTTGAAGTAACGACTTTTTTCTTTCTGATATAACTATAGAATTCTTTCGGGTTTGTTTTACTTTGATTCGCAATATGTAACTCTAAGGTCTTTTTACTTTGCTTAATTAACTTTTTGGCTTTGCGTCGTAGCTCTACAAATTTCAGCCGTTCTTCGTCATTTTGTGAGGATTTTAATCTATCATTAGCAAATTTTTTAGCAAGCAGGCAGTTTGAAATATCTTTATTCCACCATTTGGGCTTATTATTATGGCCTGGACGCCGAGTTTTTGATGGTATGCAGTCTTGCACTGCTTTTAGGTAAGTGGCTTCGAATAACTTCCAAGATGTATTTATGTCGTTATTGTGAATTAAAAAGCTCCAGTCAGTTTCTTTAAACATAGCTCTAAGTTTATGGAAGTTTGCTTTCTTGAAATTAGGGACTTTTTTATGCTACTATTTGGTTCGTTACTAGTAAACTTTAAAGTGAAAGTTATCGTACGATGGTCGCTGTTACTGAATTCATCACCAACATTCAAATTCTCTATTAATTCTTCTTTTGTTGCAAGTACAATGTCAAGAACGTTATTACCACGGGTCGGCGTTCCAACAAATTGATAAAGCGAACTCTCTTGCAAGTTCGTATACAAGTCATGTCCGGAGTGTGAAGTAAGAGTATCGCCCCACTTGGTCACAGGTAAATTAAAGTCACCAAAAATTACGGTATCTTGTGAGTTACTTACATCTGCAATTTGTTCGTAAATTTCTCGGTCAGTTTGCACTGATCGAGCTGGAGGTCTGTATATTAATGCAAGTATTATTTTTGTACCTTTATTATTCTTTATTAGCACAAAAGATGCGTCGACGTTCACAATTTGAGGTTTTGACAAGAGGGTAGGGTTAAGACTTTCTTTGATATAAAGTAAAACGCCACCTCCATTTCGATTTATTCGGCTTTTCTCAAACATTACATAACCGGGAAGTGAATACTCTGCTAAAAAGTCTCTATCTTCTGTATTGAGCCAAGATTCTGTTATGCCAATCACATCATAATTTTCTGTAAACACTAGCTCCTCTAAATCTGAAAATTTATTGCGTATGCTACGAGCGTTTGCATAGAAAACCTTTAAATTTGTTATTTTAGAACTCACGGAACGCTCTTTAATAATATTTTTGGTTCTTGTCGGATCTACATTTATGTTCATGGCTGTCCTCGGTCCTCGCTGTCTTCGGTCCTTATCGCTGGTGGTCCTCGGTTGCCTCTGTTTTTTTCTTGGCGTTGGATGATTTATGTCACTGCTGCTTCTTCTCGGATGGCGTTTTTTGATCCATGGCTGCGGACTGCTTCGTGTAGGAGACGACCCATGCGTGCTGAACCCACAGGGTTTAGATGAGTGCCATCCTTGCGGAACAGAGTAGGCTGGTTGTAGAAGTTGTCCCAGAGGTTGATGAATTCAACTTCTTCCCTCAGACACAAATGTTTTAGTCGGCTATTTGTGCTGAAAGCCTTGTCGTAGAATTTGTCAGGTGCGTCGATCTTGGGGAGAATGCCTGAGATGATGATATTCCTTGACTTGTTTTTGTAGTGCTGGATCATCTTGCGATATTTCTCCATCAACTCTTCGGATCTGGTGCGCATGACGTCATTTGAACCAGCATGGATGACAAAAAGGGTATTTTCATTTGCATCCTTTGTGGTATCTTCGAAGGCTTCCACAATGTCGTCCAGTCCAGCTCCTGGGATGCAAAATCTTTTTCGTTGAGGGAGGGAGGGAGAGAGAGACGAGTGAGAAAGAGACGAGAGAGCGAGAGAGAGCTATACACACACATCAATAATTGAAAAAACACTAATAATATAAAAAAAAAAAAAAATACTAATATGTTTTTATCGAAATGAATACAAGACTGTGACTTTGAACTAATACAGACAAATGGAAGCAAAAAGTAACGCAAGGCAAATTTCTAAGGCTAACTATTCTTAGCTTTTCCACCAAGGTATCAGTGTAATATAACGGTTTCAGTGTGTGCAACAAATACCGTGGGTTCCTGATATCACACACGGACATGCAACTAACTAATAATGATTATAAGAAACTAAATGGAGAAATTATTGTCATGTGTTAAGAAATGCCCTTGCTAAATCTCTGCAAGACATGATCAGTTTAGAAACAATATAATTATCTGAATTATGTAAACAAGAATATTTATAAATTATGATAAATATGACAGTAGTAACCATTCGTAAAAGTGCTTCCTGTTTGATTAAACTTTCACGAATATATTTCAACATTAGCAGTGCTACTATAATAAATGTGCAAGTTGTCCTGGAGAGTATAATGCCTCTCTATTGATAAAGTTATATTGGCGTGGGTGAAAAACTATTAAGGGGATACTGGCTGTTTTTTGGGCCTATATATTCAGTTATTCATATCATCTTTAGTTTCCTCGATAGACCTCCATCAAGCATAAAAAAACACCCCCTAGAGTACTAGACCCTCCTTGAAGATTAATTTGTAAATTTTCGGTTGAAAAATGTCCTGGCCGAAGGCCGGTTCCTCTTAAAATTTCAGGCTCGCTATCGTTCGCCAGAAAAAAATCGACACCTAAATGGCACGAAAGGTTATAAAATTGACAACTAAAAGTATAATGCCTCTATATTTATAGTTATATTGGCGTGGGCGAGAAACCATTAACACTGATTGACTGAGGGATTACATTAAAATGCTGTTCTAAGAGGCTTTAGACATATATATCCTACTACTGTTTGACATGAACGGGTATTTTAGCAGCCTTTGCCTTTAGGCCAGATATAACGCGTGGGTCATAGAGCGTACAAAGTACAAAGAAGTACAAAGGATATCAAGCAACAACAGATCTAGTGAGCCATCTAGGCTGCTTGTCCTCCAAAACACTGAGGATCAAGTAAGTGTCCAAACAATGGTTTAGAGCGGAATGATGATGATGGCGTTATAGGTGCGGTACAAGGTTATTAGCTTCATTAAGGAGATCATCCTTATTAAGGGGAGATGGGTAGTTTTTCTGAACCGCTTTCTCCCTCGTGTTTAGCCCCATTTCTTTGTCAATATTAAGACTTTTCGTGTCATTTAGGTGTCGTTTTTGTCCTGTCGAGCGATAGCGTGCCTGTAATTTAAGAGGAACCGACCTTCGGCCAGGAAATTTTTCTATCGAAAAATTTACAAATTTATCTTGAAGGAGGGTCTTGGGCGGGTGTTGTTATAATTGTGAAGGAGATCTACGGAGGAAACTACAGAAACAAAAAAGTAAAAAGATCTTCGAGCAATCTTAATGATCCATTTTTACTACCACACATCCTTCCTTAGCGGCACAAAATTGACTAAATATAGCTAGAATACAATGAAAAAGACGTCGCCGGTACAGAGGACATTAACAGTAGGCGTTGCAGTATAGTATTATGACGGAGAGTGTAGAGTGCGCTTTAAAAATATAACCCCACTTAAAGATATATTTGTAAAAAAATTAGTAGAATAATGTCTCGGTCGAAGGTCTGTTCCTCGTAAATTACAGGGTCGCTATCGCTCACCAGGACAAAATCGTCACATACACTATAAAAAATATCTGTATTTTTACATGTTTGTCTCTGTATTTATCAACAGAAAATCTCTATCTCTATCTATCTAATTGCCAGGCGTAATCCCGTAAGCCGTGAATGAATCGCCTTCATATGCCGAGGCAACTCACTCGATTATCTAGCTTGTAGGCCTAGGCTATGCCGTTTTTGTTATGCTAGGCTAAACAAATAGTAGTAACGTACAGTAATAATAATAATAATAATAATAATAATAATATTTTTTTCAGTTAGCAATTTACAGAGTTGGTACCACATAGTATGTTACAAATATGACATGTATCAGCTTTGCATAATTCCAACTAAGGATAGCCCAATAAGGCCGTTAGGCGTATTTCCATTGGGGTCCTTTTGGGATTAGGTTAGCTGGGGAAAAGGGGAGGATAAAAGAAATAGATACTTTAGAGAAAGTATTTCTAGGGGGTTATATTAAGATACCTTTCATCCTATGGTAAATATCAGTAATCCGTAATCAGTAATCATTTCAGTTTGGTTTGCCTATCTCTTATGTCATATTTAGTAGTAGACATAAGCTTGGTGCTCCCTTCTCGCAGCTGTCCGGTTCAGGTGTTCCTTCAGGCTACGTCTGAAGGAATACAGTGTTCTCTTTTCACGGACTGACTGGGGTAGATCGTTCCAGTCTTTGATGGCAGTGAAGAAGAATGTTTGCTTACCCTGTCCTTGGATTCTCGGGACCTTAAAATTAAACATCCTGTTTCTTGTATTATGTCCACTCCTCTCATTTGCTTTAACAAAATCACTCTTAAGATACTCCGGAGCTCTGTCATAGAAAATGTTGAAGGCATTAGTGAGCCTGATTTGTTTGGCCCTATCAGAGACATTGAGCATACCTAGTGACTGAAGTTGTTCCTGGCCAACATGTGATCTGGGTCCTAGGTTCAGCATGAACCTAACCATTTTATTTTGAGTGACCTGAAGTTTGTGCTGTGCTGATTTAGATGATGCAGAGTACCAGGATGACACAGAATAGTCAAAATGACATTGAAAAAGCGCTTGGCAAAGGGTCTTTTTGGTAGCCGCTGGCAAGCATCCCACCTGTCTATACAGGTATTTTATACGTGCTCTACAATTACACAGGATAGATTCCAAAATTGTTTCACCTGACAAACTCGGGTCCAGTTTTAGTTCGAGATATATAACTTGTGACACTGTTGTTATAGGAATATCATTACAGTTGACCGAGAAGCCCACAATGTCTTTCAGTTTACGTTTTGTCCCATATAAGATGGCTTCCGTCTTGCCCAGGTGAAGAGATAGTCTATTGTCCACTAGCCATTCACTACATGATTCTAGTTCTTTGGAAAGTGAAGCGGCAATACTTATTGGGACTTTTCCTGAAACCAGAAGCACGCTGTCGTCAGCATACAGTAATAATTTACACGAGACGCTCAGTTCCATGTCGTTCACATAACAGAGAAAGAGTAAGGGACCAGGATGCTTCCCTGCGGGAACCCCACAGTTAATTGGCATAGGATCAGATATATTATAATCAATTTTGACTCTGTGTTCTACCACTAAAATAAGATTTAAACCAGTTCACAGACCCAATGCCCATTGCTTGTAGTTTATTACATAGGATATCATGGTCTACTGTGTCAAACGCTTTTTGTAGATCAAGAAGAACCATACCGGTGTAGTTACCTTTAGACATTTCTTTACGAATCTGATCTGTTAAATGGATGAGACAGGAGTCAGTCGAGTACATGCATCTGAAACCTGATTGAAACTTATAAAATAGATCATTTTCTTTGAGGTAGTGTTCAATTTGGGTGTATACCGCTCTTTCAAGGATTTTAGATACAATACATAATATGCTAACTGGTCTGTAGTTGCCAACTTCTAGTTTATTTCCTTTCTTGAATAGAGGGGTTACAATAGCTTCCTTCAGTTCAGCAGGTACAGTGTTGGTGTTAATTGACAGGTTGATGATGTGGGTTAGGGGACCTGCTATATACCAATGGCTCCATCTCGTAGAAATTTGGCAGGAATTTTGTCTGGTCCTGTGCTTTTATGTACATTTAGGTTAGAGAGCTCGTCAAAAGTGTATTTTGGTGTATCATTTTGCAATCCAGATGTGTTCGGGTGTATGCCTTTATCTCTGTAGAAATTTCGAAAGGTGGCCCTTGTTCTCGTGTGTTTATTGAGAGATTGCGGTAGGTTCTGTGCAAGTGTGTTTGCTATGGAGGTGAAGAAGGTGTTGAAGTAGGTTGAGATTTGTTGTTTATCGTGGCAAACTTGATCATTAATGTTGAGAGCAATATTAGTGTTAGACGAATCCCTTGCCTTATTGCTGTAGCCTGTTGTTTTTAGGTGCCTCCATAGTTTTTTGGGGTTATTCTGATATTCCTCTGCCTTATTGTGGAAATAATTAGTTTTCGCTGATTTGATTTTTCTACTTAGTTTATTCCTGGCCCTGTTGAACTCATGTTTCAGACCTTGATCCTGTCTATGTTTCACTAGCCTTATTAACAGATTGTGTCTGTGTTCCAGATGGTGTAGTATGTCATTTTTGATCCATGGGTCTGACCTTGCTTTAATTCTTATGTCTTTCAGAGGAGCTATTTCGTCTAAGATGTTTATGATGATGTTTTTTTAAGCCAACCCATGCGTCATTAACGTTTGTACTTCCAAACACTGGAGACCAGTCTGTATTCCATAACATTTCCAGAAATGTTTCTTTGTTGTAGTTTCTGAGTGACCTTGTTTTGATAACCGAGTGATTCTCTAGGGTAATTTTTGTGGTTTTCCGTGTGCAATATGTGACGAAGTGATCACTTATCCCAGTCTGTATAACCCCTGATTGGGATATTTTGTCCTCTCTGTTACAGTTTATGTGGTCTAATATTGTGGCAGTGTTCTCAGAGATACGTGTGGGGGTTGTGATGAGTTGTTTGTGATTGTGCATTGTCAGTATGTGCCTATATTCTCGTACAAGCCTATTATTTCGTTGTTTGTAACACAGGTTAAAATCCCCTAGTATAATGGGTTCATTCCGAGGGTCTAGCGATGACAAAGTTCGTTCAAATTTGGTCAAGAGTGTCGTCTGGTGGCCTATAGCACACCCCAATTGTGATGGGTCTTGTCCTCGTCAGGTGTACTGTAGGTCGATCCACAGAGCTTCGTGATTTTCTACATGGAGGTCGGTCCTAGTTGTGTGTGTGAGGTTGTTTTCTACATACAGACATACTCCTCCTCCTTGCCTATTGCGATCATTCCTAACCATGTTGAAACCTTGAATGTTTATTTCACCATCGTTTATACTTGAATCCAGCCAGGTTTCTGTGATTGCAATTATTGAAGCTTTGGCCTTATTAGCTAACAAGTTTATTTCTGACAATTTATAGTACATTGATCTGGCGTTAATGTGGATAAGATGGAGCCCTTTGTTGGTTAACACTCTGTATTCATCTTTGATTTTGAATGTGTCCTGGCTGGATTCTGAGTTGTTAATACTTGGTTAACTCCTTCAGACATATTATGTTCCAGTAAGTCCGAGGAGGCGCTTGACATGTATTTTGGGTCTTGAATTTGGCTCATGAGTGTTGTCGAAGCCTTACATTTATCTCGATTTCCATCCACCAGAATGCTGTTTATTATGATGTATCATATGTCAATGGAAAGAGGAATATTTATAGTACTTGATAAAACAAAACAAAATGTAAATAAATCGAAATATGAAAGTGTAAATGAGTCCGGAATACAATTATTTCCCATGCAATTGTCTTCACACCGTCTTATTTCGAAATTGTGAGTGATGACCATATATTTGTTTTTGCTCAAATAATAGTATTTTTTCTCCTCTTTCCAAATCTGAAAACAGAAATTGTTTATCTTCAATAGTTCTCAAGCAGTGACCGAAAAAAAACTATGATTTTGATTAATATGTGGTTTATAAAATTTTCGATTTATTTCGTTGCTACGAAGTGTATGGTTTTAAATTTAGGCTATATGAATACGGCAAATAATGCTGATGAGTATAAAACAAACTAGAAGTTCCTAGGACAAATACTTTTTGCGCTATGAATATTTGAAATGAAGAGCCAAAATGCGAATATTTACGCTTCACCCATCTCTGTTCCGGCGATGCTAGCCGGGTTCCGAGCTGTTCCCCACCTCATGGTTGCGTTATTTGATCGGATACGTATATAACTGTATATATCACCGCAATCGGAAAATTGTGCTCTTTCCAATGGTGAAAACAAAAATAATATAGCGTAATTGGTTCGCGAGCTATGCGCAATTGTTTCCATGCAGTGATCGAAAAAAAAAAATATGATTTTGATTGATATGGTTTATAACTTTTTTCGATTTATTTCGTTGCTACGAAGTGTATGGTTTTAAATTTAGGCTGAATGAATACGGCAAATAATGTTGATGAGTATAAAACAAACTAGAAGTTTCTAGGACAAATACTTTTTGCGCTATGAATATTTGAAATGAAGAGCCAAAATGCGAATATTTACGCTTCACCCGTCTCTGTTCCGGCGATGCTAGCCGGGTTCCGAGCTGTTCCCCACCTCGTGGTTGCGTTATTTGGTCGGATACGTATAAAACTGTATATATCACCGCAATCGGAAAATTGCGCTCTTTCCAATGGTGAAAACAAAAATAATATAGCGTAATTGGTTCGTGAGCTATGCGCAGGTGTTTCCATGCATTGTTATTGTTATGAAAATATATGAGAATGTTTATACAGTTGTATATCTTTGCCACAATACAACACTTTTATATAATTTTCGTTGCCAATAATTGTATAATGTTCATAGAAGACATGTCAGTCATGAAGGTTGTCAATTTTACTGGGGGCCACAACCCTTTCCAACGAGAAGGGAAATGGCTCCTGGGTTGACACTGAAAAAACAAAATAAGAAAGCCAGGTTATCTTCAGGTAATAAATTCAGAAATCATTCTATTGTACACGTAAATAAAATAAAGTAATATATATACATATATATATACAAGGTGTCAAACAAAATATAAAGAATGGAAAATGGTAATGGTAATGTATGTGTGTGGATATATATATATATATATATATATATATATATATATATATATATATATATATATATATACAAGGTGTCAAAATCAATAATGGTAAAATCAATGTGTGATTGTTTGTATTTATATATATATATATATATATATATATATATATATATATATATATATATATATATATGGTGTCAAACCAGAGAAATATGTGCAAATTTCCAAGCCACCCAAAGAGGTACTGCACTGGACTCGTTATTTTTTTAGAGTGGTTTCCCCAGGAGGCCTATATCCACTGTAGTGCAAATTGTAGTAGAAATTGAATTGTGTCACAACCCTTTCCAACGAGAAGGGAAATGGCTCCTGGGATGACACTGTAGTAGAAATTGATTTTTTTTTTTTTTTTTTTTTTTTTTTTTATGATGGGTTAATGAAGGTGGGTGAATTTGCACTGTAGTGCAAACTGTAGTATATATTTTTTTTTTTTTTTTTTTTTTATGATGATGATGATGATGATGATGATGGGTGAATGAAGGTGGGTGAATGAAGGTGGGCCCCGAACCTCTGAAGTGATGATTGAATGAATGAATGAATTATTGAATGATTGAATGACTGAATGAAAGGGTGATGAAGGTGAATTATTGATGATGATGATGATGATGATGGGTGAATGAAGGTGGGCCCCGAACCTCTGAAGTGATGATTGAATGAATGAATTAATTATTGAATGATTGAATGAATGAATGAAAGGGTGATGAAGGTGAATGGAAGAATGCATAAAGACTGAATGAGTGAATGGGTGATAGTGATTGGAAAGGAATAATGAAGGTGAATAGGAGAATGCATAAATGAATGAATGAATTGTGCAAAGATCCTGGCTATAGGACATCTGGATCGAGTTGATGGTACTTGTTGAAGCAACCATTGACATCGATGCAGAGGCAAACGCGGCAAGACATGCATCGAAAGCTCGTGTCCTTGCGAATTTGGTCCGTCTTGTAACACAGATGTCACCGCCTTCGCTTTCCGTTGGGGATCCTCTCGAGAACGTGTGCTAAGTTCCTGTTGTACCGGTCATGGTCCAGTACAACAGGACGTGGCTTGGAACCCCGTCCTCGAAGAGGACCTATCTGACGGCCTCTTGGTGCCTGAGCCCTAGCTTGAACGTCCATTACTAGTGGAACCCAGTTGGCATCCATGACGGGTGCTTCCCGAGCGCCAGCAGCAGCAGAAGCTGCACCCGGTACTACTGGTGCGGGGGGGTCAATTGGTAGGTCATCCACTTCCTCCTCATCATCAGTAGCATCATCCGAGTCCGATACTGGTGCCGCCTGGGGTGCATTCTCAGCGAGTGCTCCCCCGACGGCAACAGCAGCAGCAGCAGCATCTGGACCTGGTGAGGGGGGGGGGGTCATGAAGGAATGCTCCCCCAATGCCTCCACCACCAGCAGGAGCACCAGGAGGAGTGCCAGGATTATCAGCAGGAGCGGCTGGGGAGTCTGGATTGTCGTCCGGTGGGGGCGACCCAGCTGAGCTTCCGGAGGATTGCTGATGACGCCTGCCTGCCTCGCCTGAGACGGGCGCATGGCTCGTACTGACCTTCCGGCAAATCCTGTGCACGCCGGATGCGTCTCCCCAACAAAGGCCACTCTGCAGGGTTGAAGTGCAACAAGGAACGGACTATGATTTCCTGGAACGCCAGCATAGTCATCTTCCTGCGGGGGTTGCACTTCTTGAAGAGTACGAAGGCATTGAAGAGGGCCATTTGGATGAAGTAGAATACGATCTTCTTCGTCCATTTGACCGTCCTCCGCTGGATGGGGTAGTACTGGATCATCTTATCGAAATGATCCACCACACCCATGTGGCGGTTGTAGTCGTCAACATAAACGGGTTTCATGATGTTCTTGCGACTCCGCTGCCACCTGCCTTGTACCTTCTTCTTGACAAAGGAATGCTTTGGAATGGTGCTCTGGTCGTGGAAGGTGGACACCATGTTGACAATCCGTTTGTCTCTCCAAAGCATCACTAGGGTTGTGCCGTTGTTCATCGGCCTCAATTGCATCGTCTTCCAGTGTCGATGCATGGGCAATGTCGCGCAACCGCTTCGGAGCCCCTCGGGCAAGCCTCAGGGTGCCACATACATAGATCTGGTGGTGTGTGAGCATGTGGTGGCACAGGTCAACTGAGTTGTAAAAGTTGTCCATGAACAACTTGTAACCCATGCCTTGCAGGGACTCCGTTAAACCCTCAACCGTTTTCTGGAGAGTTTGACCAATACCAATGTAGACTTGAAAGTCATACACGAAACCAGTCGTGGACTCTGCCAGGATGTACAGCTTGATGGCGTACTTCTTCGGCTTCATCGGGTTGTAGCACTTGAATGAAACGCGACCCTTCCACCCAAGGCAGCCTTCGTCGATGGACACCTTCCTCTCCGGGACGTAGGCAAACTTGAAGCCAGCAAGCAGGTAGCGCATCACCGTGCGGATCTTCACTAGCCTGTCTTTGGTCTGCTTGATGACTGCCTTGCTGTTGAATGTGTGAAATTGCTCAGCAAGGCTTGGAACTTGGTGACCTGCATGGTCGTGGCGAAACGTTGGGTAATTATGTACTCCATCATTAACCAGTAGTGCCGCACAGTGGGGAGTTTGTTCACACCCATGAGGAAGTACAGGCCAAGGAATTTGGCCATGTCCTCCTCACTGAATGATGTGTCCACATGAGAACCAACGAATAAGGCATACGCGTTGGTCTCATTCACCAGGATCCTGAGCAGTTCTCTTGTAAAAGAAGAGCTGGAAGAACTGCAGTGGTGTCACTGGTGCTGGAACCCGCAAGCCAGGGGTTCCAGTGAAAGGATCAACATTGGGTGTGAACGGGTCTGACGTCCACTCGTGATCCTCAGCATACCACGTTGGGGGGGCGTGGAGGTGCATGTGCTGGGAGAGCACCACGTCGTCCGCCTGGACGACGTTGTAACCTCTGCGGCCCCTGGGCCTACCACCTCGGCCCTTCATGGGCACAGATTTTCGGCAGGGAGGGGGGTGGGAGGGGGGTCGCCTTCTGCGGAAGACGAAGTGGGTGGGGGTGATGGTGGATGTGATGAGGGTGATGGAGAAGGTGGTGTGGTGGAGTCAGGGCGAGTGGGTGATGGTGGATGTGATGAGGGTGATGGAGAAGGTGCTGTGGGTGGATGAAGTGGGGCAGGAGGAAGCCTCTGTGGAAGCTCCTCATCGATTGCCGCAGCAATCACATCGTGTATGATTTGGCGATGTTCAGGTGGAACAAACGCCATGTAGCGCGCCTTCGCTGCCCCCGCTGTTACCCAAGGAGATTCAGCAAGGGGGAGGCTACGTTATGAGACAGGACATGTGATGGTGGGGTGTTCAGACTACCCACCGGCAGGAGTGGAGCCAGGATGCGGGGGGCTGTCTGAAATGTTGCTGGCCGGTGATTCTACGTGAGGTAACAAGGGACCGCCATGCAGGGTGCGTCTTGAAGCAGGAGAAGAAAAAGAATAGAATGATGTGTGGAAGTCCGGGAATGGTAGTGGTGTGAAAGACATGAGAGGGATGTTGATGGTTGTGGTGAAAAGACAGGACTCTGAGAGGATGTTGATGGTTGTGCGTGAGAACATGAGAAGACATGAGTCGGATGTTGATGGTAGGAATGGGTGATGGTATAGGACGTTGGGGGGATAGGATGAAGGTTGGGGAGATGTACGACGGCTCTAGGGGGACGAGTGTGATGAGAACGGTGGCGGAGTACGGTGGCGCGTGATTGGATGTGATTGTACGGGATAGGAGGACGGGTTTGTGATGAGAAGTGGCGAAGGGGACGGGGACGGTGATGATACTAGATATGGGGGAGGTGGATGTTGTAGGGAGGGGAGGGGGGTATAGTATATGGGAGAGGGGATTAGGGTGATCATGTAAGTGTGTATGGGCTTCTTTTATATGGATATGTATACGGATCGTAGGGGGAGGGGGGGTAGGTTTATCTATATTATATATATATATATATAATCTACAGAGTATATATAGAGGGGTATATGGGGGAATGGGAGGGGGGGGAGGGGGGGGGGAGGGAGACTTTTATATATCTATTATAATTATATATATATGGGGAGGGGGGGGGTGGGGGGGGGAGGGGAGGATATGGGGAGTGGAGGGGGCGGGAGAGGCATGTATATATATATATATATATATATATATATATATATATATATATATATATATTTATATTATGGGGTATAATATATTATAATATATATATATAAATATAATATATATATATATATATATATATATATTAGATATAATATATATATATAATGGGAGGGAGGGATATGGGGGGAAATATAAAATATGGGGGAGGATATATTTATTCTATGAGATATATATATATATGATATGGGGGAAGAGGGGGGGGGGGGGGATGGGGGGGGGGGCATATAAAAAAATAAAACAGAAAAAAAAATAAATATATATATTATATATATATATATAATATATATATAAATTATATAATCTACAATTAGAAAAAAAATATTAAATATATATAATATATCTAAAAAAATAAATATAAATAATAATAAAATAAACAAATAAAAAATATAAATAAAAAAAAAAAAAAAAAAAAAAAAAAAAAAAAAAATAAAAATATATATATATATAAATATATAAAAAAATATATATATAAAAAAATATATAGGGGGAGGGGGAGGGGAGGGAGGGGGGATATAAATATATAATAATAAATAATATATATATTATTTATGGGGGGAGGGGGAGGGGGGAGGGAGGGGAGGGGCATGATATAAGAAAAGATATATTATATATTATATATATATGGGGGGGAGGGGTATAATGGGGAGGGGGGAGGGGGTATAATGGGGAGGAGGGAGGGGGATTATATATAATATAAAATGATAAAAAAAAAAAAAATATATATATATATATATATATATATAGGGGGGAGGGTATAATGGGGAAGGGGGGAGGGGTATAATGGGGAGGGGGAGGGCAACTTAATAGAATATAATAAATGATATGATATATATATATTATATATATAGATATTATATATATATAATATTATATTATATCAATCTACAATTAGAAAAAATAAAAACAAATAAAAATCCCCCCCCCAAAAAAAATAAAAAATATATATATATATATGAGCATAGGGGGAGGGGAGCGAGATATAAAATAAATAAATAAAATATACAATAATAATATATATTATATATATATATATGGGGGAGGGGGGGGGAGGGGGAGGGGGGGGAGGGGATGGGAGGGGGATAATGGGGGGGGGGGAGGGGGGTATAATGGGGGAGGGGGGGGTATAATGGGGGGGGAGGGTGGGGATATAATGGGGAGGGGGGGATATAATGGGGAGGGGGAGGTATATGAGGGGGGGAGGGGGGTATAATGGGGAAGAGGGGGAGGGGGGGTAAGGGGGGGGGGGGGAGGGGGCATAACTTAGATAAATACATAAATACGAATGATATTTATATATATATATATATATATATATATATATATATATATATCAATCAATTAATAAAAAAAAAAAAAAATAAAAAAAAAAATAAAAAAAAAATAATATATATATATATAGGGGGAGGGGGAGGGGGAGGGGGGGGGGGAGGGGAGGGAGGTATAATATAATGGGGGAGGGAGTATAATGGGGGAGGGGGGGGGAAGGGGGGAGGGGGGGAGGGAGGAGGGTATAATAAGGGGGGGGGGGGAGGGGGCATAAAGATAATACATAAACACGAATTATATTAATAGATATATATATATATATATTAGGGGAGGTGTGGTGGAGTGGTCATGCCACTGGATTGGTAATCCAATGGACCCGGGTTCAAATCCCGATATGTCAATGGGAAGATATTATTGGGATTGAATTTGTGCTGTACCTAGTATCAGTGCATTACCACAAAGCCCACCGAAATGCCAAAAAAATACCCTCATTGTTCCCTGATAAATAAATAAATATAATATAAAATATAGGGGGACATGCCTAGGAGTTACTGCTAATAGGGGGGGGAGGGAGGGGTATGAGGGGGGGAGGGGTAAATGGGGGGGGGAGGAGGGGGAGGGGGGGGAGGGGGAGGATGAGATATATAAACTAAGAATATATATATCTTATATATTATATATGGGGGAATATAGGGGGGAAATGGATAAATATAAAAAATAAATAATATATATTATACTATTAGGGGGATATGATATTAAGGGGAAGGGAGTATATATATCAATACAAAGATAATAAAAATATAACAATAAATATATATTATATATATGGGGGAGGGGGACATGGGGAGGGGGAGGGGGGGAGGGGGAAGATACGAGGAATATATATATATATCTATTATATATATAATAAATAAATCAAATAATAAATATAATATATATATATGGGGGAGGGGGAGGGGGTGATTAATTATATGTATAATTATATTATTGGGGGAGGGGGATAATGGGGGAGGGGGGGGAGGGGTATAATGGGGAGGGGGGGCGGGGGTATAATGGGGGGGGTAAATGGGAGGGAGGGAAGCATAATGGGGGGGGGGGGAGGGGGGATAGGAGGGGGGTGTATAATGGGAGGGGAGGGAGGGCATAACAGATAAATACATAAAGAATTATATGAGTAGTGGGAGGGGAACGCATAACAAAAAAACATCAATAAATATTATATATATATATATATATGGGGGAGGGGGGGGGGAAGGGGGGATAATGGGGGAGGGGAGGGAGGGAGGAGGGGGAGGGGCATAACTTAGATAAATACAAATACGAATTATATATATATATTATATATATATATATTATATATATATATATATATATATATCATAATTAATAGAAAAAATAAAAAAATAATAAAATAAAATAAAAAAAAAAAAAAAAAAAAAAAATATATAATATATATATATATGGGGGGGAGGGGAAGGGGGAGGGGGGGAGGGAGTGAGTGTAGGGTGGGGGAGGGGGGAGGGGGGGGGGGAGGGGAGGGGGAGGGGTAGGGGAGGGGGGTGGGATAATATCATGGGAGGGGGGGAGGGGGGGAGGGGGGAAGGAGGGGAGGGGGAGGGGGAGGGGAGGGGGGGGAGGGAGGGGGAGGGGAGTATAATACATATACAGAATAGATATTAATATATAAGAATCTATGGGGGAGGGGAGAGGGGTGAGGGGGGGGAGGGGCATAACAGATAAATACATAAATCGAATTATCTTATATATATATATAGTATATAATACATATATATATATATATCAATATTACATAAATAGAAAATATATATATATATAGATATATCAATCTACAATTAGAAAAAAAAATAAAAAAAAAAAACCTATATTATATATATATATATAGGGGGGAGGGGTGGGGGGGGAGGGGAGAAATAAAATAATATAAATAAGGGTAATTATAGGGGGGGGAAGGGGGAGGGGGAGGGGGGGGGAGGGGGGGGGAGGAAGGGGGAGGGGAGGGGGAGGGGCATACAGATAAAAACATCAATACGCAGATATTATATATTATATATATGGGGGAGGGGGAGGGGGAAGAGGTGGGAGGGGGAGAGGGAGGGGAGGAGTAGATACAATTATTATTATTATATAATATATATATATATAATAATATGAATCTACAATAGAAAAATAGGTCCTCCCCCATGGTAGAGGGGGAGGGGGGTATAATGGGAGGCGGGGGGGGGGGAGGGAGGGAGTGGGATATAATGGGGGAGGGAG
>CM064551.1:5894782-5957064 GCA_032716605.1 Paralithodes platypus
CACCAAATCGTAGGTAAGTTCGCCATTTGTTTAAACGACTGGGGTTCAGAATATATCAGGTGCTCTTATGTCATTTGACTAGTAATGGCATAAATGTTACAAAGGAAAGCGCTAGCGCCAACCTCTGATGTATATTCCCATTGAACCAAGAACACCAATACTCTACAGAGTTCTATATGCAATAATATGCTATCAAACTCTCACCAAATGTGCGTCTACTCTATGCTTAATGTTATGGGAAAACAGCCTATTACTACCTATAACCGAAGGTGCTTGGTTATGAGTATCCAATTCAGGTGGTAAGATAAGTTACAGTCTTACGTTACTTTAAGCGAATAAAATTGTCAGGCACTCCTGCAGCCAAGAGAGTGCACTAAAGGCCGTCAACACTAACAAGTGAATCTTCTCTTAACACCTTACGATGCGGCCTATGCGGTTTATTTATGTGTACCGCACAGCGGGGTTGTTTTTAGCCCAAATAGGGCTGTTTACGTGATCACTTTCCTCGCCTCAAATAGGAATAAGACCCAGAACGTAAAACTATACCGGTCTCCCTGAAAGGGCATACACAGAGCTTTCGAACGACACATAACGCATCCCTTGTAATGATGGATAGTTTTCTTTCAATAACCGTGGCAACGCGAGTGCAAAAAGCAGGTAAGATTCGGTACTTTCAGTACATAATTGAGTATGTAGCGAGTGAGAGAGGGAGGAGGGAGCTGAGATTTTGTGTCAGTATGTTCGCCGCGGTGGTCTGGTCAGGTCATCCTCTCGCTAGTCTCCTGCCACCACTTGTCTCTCGTTTCTCAGCCACATTACGTGCTGAAATTGCCACTCGACCTAATGCAAAGAAGCAAAAAAGCAAAGAGCAGCTACGCCACATAGTCCCAGCTTTATTTAACGTCTACTTATGTTGCTCCGCCGCTAATTAGTTAAATCTTAGATGCTATAAAGATGCTCGTACCGGACATGGAACCCAAAAAGGCAGGCAGCGGAACAATTCTCGTGCAAGGCTATGCACACAAAAAGGCAAGAATATATAAGCCCTTCGGAGCCAAGACTATCCTAAACACAACAACAATAATAATAATCGCCACGACAATGCATTATTCCTATCAACAAAAAGATCCTAAGTCGTGTGTGTCTCCATACATCAAACTAGGCTGCGAAATGCTTGTGTAATAAGAAATGGGTATCCATAAAAAGAGTAATTAGGTTAATATACTTAATGTCTACGGTGAACTTGATAAAGTCTAGCTAGAGTCAAATGATAACAGTCTACTGGTGGCGCAATGCATGCCGCATAGCCTAGTGCACATCTCAAGTCTGTGCGTCCAAATCATTACGTTTATAAAGAAAGGTAGCTCTCTTGAGAAACCTTAATACCGAAGTATGAAGCGTTCTCCTGGCGTACCTCAAAGACAAAACAACGAGCTTAGAACAGTACAGAATGGTATAGCCAAAAAGCCCGCAATCGTGCAATGCCTCTACTCTCAATGGCACACAGCAACGAGAATTTACTCAATCAACTCCAGTTCTCCAGTATGTCCGTGCAGCTGTTAACGACAAGCCAGCTACTCAGAGGAAACAACACCTTATACTATCAGACTCCTAGTCTAGCGCAGTATCTAATCCAGCAGAACACTAATAATTAAAGGAAGCAGCCATATGAAAGCCAACCAATGCTTCGTGATCGCCCTTATTCTTAAACAACTACTATACATGGGTTACTATCATACCTTAACGCACAATACAACTTCCAGCATGAATCTGGATTTTTAAGAGTTAACCATAGGGGATATATTGTTAATAAAAGGTGGTGAAAGATATGGAAAATGAGAGAGATATGCAGAGGAAAAGATTCTCAGCTGCAGAGCAGGGAACAGGTAGCAAGTGAAAAAGGATGGTCGCGTTCTAGAACACCCATCGTTAGGGCAGAGAGTGTGCGAGGAACTGTATATATACTCACACTCGCTCGAGGCGCGTGGGAAAAAAGCGGTTACAAGTCCTCTATCCACTAGTAAAGGAGCTAACAGCATGGGAAGGACCTCTCTCAACCAACCCCCCACGAACGAGGTCAGCCAGCCGTGACGTACATCGAGCGGGACAAAAACACTACGCGCTCCCTCTCACTCTATTCTAACTCTCTCTCTCTCTCCCAGAGCCCCTCATTACTATTTAATGATTAAAACATATACTTTACATTTAAATATATAAAGCCTTGACATGGGTGAAAACAAAAAGCGTTTCTGGACTGCCCATGACACAAGCGTTCATATTAAAATACCGCCCACTCTAATACATAAACTGTACCACCTCCCACTGCCCTGGCGATCGCTAGCGGGTCACTGTAGGACAAGCCATGCGGTTCTAACGGAGTGGTTAACGGCACAGTTGTAACCAGAAAGGCCTACCACACTATCTTCCTGATCGTTAATGTGCGTTTCTGTGAGAGCCGCCAATCGTACCGTTTTCCTTCTTCTAGCAGGCCCCTAATAAATGGTACTTTGTTCGTGGTTCTATTTTTGAGAGGCTTGGATTATTGCAAACAATATTGGGGAGGGATTGTTTGGAGTACTATGTGTACCTAATCGTCTTCGGGATTTCTTTGGGCCACCTCTTGGGAGGCCAGGAGGTGCTTCGACGGCTGTTCTATGGGCTCTTCCATCTCCCTCAGTCTCTTCATCTTCATCCTGCCCTTTCCCTCCTTGCTTTTTTCCTCTGTCTCGTCCTCGCATAGCTAGAGATTTGTTTTGGCTACCATGTCGTGTTAGGTCATCGCATATCTCCAAGTCCCTCTAATATGAAAAGCTGGGCCTTTTCATATTGTAGCCACGGTCATTTTCTTAAGTGAGGTCTGGCACAGGTATTTTTGGTGTTATTTGCAGGTTTCACCAAGATCTACCTGGTCCATGACTGGTTATGGTTTTTTCAAATTTTGGGATGCGCAAATCTACATGAATTCCCACTATATTCGCCCTTTTTTGACCAAAGTAGCACCTTCTTTCCAGATAATCCTGCACACTAGTGCAGACAACCCCAGTAGGTGGGGCTGGGGCTGCAAGGGGTTATGTGGTGAGCTAAGTGTGGTTGTGTGTGATAGTAGAAGGCTTGGTGTATGATTGTGGTTTTTGATGCCTGCCGGTTGGTGGAGTTTACGGGTCGGTTGTAGGTGGGCAGATGGCAGTGGTGAGGGGGAGACGATGATGGAAGGGGAGCGTGATAGGGGGGCTTGTTGCATCCTACATTCATCCTGCAATTGTATTTGATCAACAACAGTAGGGTGTTCAATGGCCATAGATGGGATTAATGGTGGGTGTTTTTCTGGGTCTGGGGAGTGGTGGGGATATGTGCGGCAGGGTTTGTGTATATGATTAGTGTGCTAAAGGTTGGTTGTTCGGCTGGCGATGTGGTGTAATGATGTGCAGGATGCAATGTGGGGCAATTTATCATGGGGAAGGGGTGCGTTTGTGGGTTGTGATATTTGTATGGGCCCTGAGGCCCCACTAGTTCCCCATTTTCTGTGAAAGGTAGCTATGTCTTGGCAATATTTCAGTCATATCTTGGACGCACTTCTGTATAATTTCTACCGTCTTTATGACTTGCCATGTGATATCGAAAACAACTATCGCAGAAATGGAGGTTCTTCCCTCTTGTATTGTTACGTCTCATTTATTGTGTGTCAATCCTGATGCAAATCCAGTGGTCATGGTTGCTGTGCATAGCCGACATGCGGTGCCTTCATTCATGTGTATATTCATCTTACACATCGTTACAGTGGGTTCTGGTTAAACATTTTGTTTTGTTGTTTTTTGTTTTTGTTTTTTTTTTTTCCCACCCGCCCTTACCTGGAGGAGAGAGAGAGAGATAGATAGGGGTGGGGGGGGGGGGCTTGGAGGACAAGGAGGTGTTTGTTGTACGCGGTTTGTGTGGAGTGTGGGGGGGGGGGTCTGCCATTCGTTGTACCCTTGTTATGTTTCAACTTTAAGTAACTTCAAGTAACACTTTCAATAATTATCTTAGGAAACAGAATTCGCGACTGGCACGTCTAGGAAAATAACGAACTGTTCCAGGCTACCTACAGTATCTAAGTAATATCTAGTTTAATTTTCATATTTTACCTCTCAACTTGATTCAACACTGCTCAGGTTCGAATGTTCACCACATTTGAGACGAGAGAGAGAGAGAGGGGGGGGGGGGGGGGGGGGCTTGGAGGCACACTTCATTCAATAATTATCTTATGAAACAGAATTCTCACTGTCCTAACCACTTGTTCCCTTGTTTGGTCGACTGTTTAACGGAATATACGGCACTCTAGGAAAATAGCGAACTTTCCATGCTACCTATACCTGTATACTATAGTATCTATTTTAAACTTTTCATAGTTTCCCTATCAACTTGATTTCAACACTGCTCATGTTCGAATTTTCAACCACATTTGGTTGCTTGGGAGATCTTTCTCTCCAATAACGTTACTACGAACCTGCGATAATGGCCGAGAAATAATACTGCACTGATTAATTGTTTACATATTGTTTTTCTCTGTTTGCTATTATTTACGATATTTGGTTTGTCGTCATACCCTTATCCTGTCGATGTTCCAGTTGCGGCTTTTTGGTAAAATCGTATAGGGAGGGGGGAGTGAGGTACTTGTCCATGAGAGCAAGGGGATATATGTGTTTATGTCCTTTGCGGTCACTGAGGGTATTTTGTGGACACCATACGTTCCTGTTCCCAAGCTAAAAGTTAAAAGTTCTACCTGACTTTAATTCTCTGTAATTATACTTTCCTATTGTAATTTACGTGATATACGATTTTCACCTATCACTTTTAATTTAGGCTTCCTATTTTCCCATAGCCCTGTTTGAATTTCATAGTCTATATAGCTAAGCCTTTGCGTTTTGGGACGTAACGTTTTTGTCTTTCCCTTCTTCTTTCCACCCGCCTTATGGGCCTGCCCTAGGCCTGGTCCTAGACCAGCGCCGAGGCACTGCTGTAGGAGTTAACGGAGTTTTTCCTCCAAAACGCGTATATATCTCCAGATATTGTATCAAGCGGCTTCGATTTGTGCACTTCACAGAACCGCGACACATACGTTTTGTTTTTGTGTGTGATTTTTTGGAAGTTGTATCACCCTATCCCGCCGGGATAGTCGAAAAGTCCCGGACCGCGACGGATGTGACCCTCCTCTCTGACTGACTCTATGACACACACGCAAAAACAGACAGACAGACACACACACACATACAGACAGACAGACACGCACGCACACACACACACACACACACACACACACACACACACACACACAGACACAGGCACACATACAGATAATCCTACACATGAGGTTCGGCACATCAAAGCCACATAGATCACTCAACCTATCCAGTAAATGGAAGGTGTAGTTGTGGTGGACAGATGATGCTACACCGGGAGCAACTATTTTTATTCATATTTTGTTCTCGTACAAATTATAGGAAATGGGTAGTTTTTCTGGTTCTTCCTCATTGTTAGCCCCATTAGTTTGCAGATTTTAAGGGGTTTGTTCCATTAGTTTGGCGATTTTCAGACCTTTCGTTCCATTTCTTTGTCAATATTAAGACTTTTGGTGTTATTTAGGTGTAAATTTTTTCCTGGGCAGCGATAGTGAGCCTGTAATTTAAGAGGATCCTCTATCTAAAAATGTACAAATATATCTTGAAGGAGGGTCTTGGGCGGGGTATTTTTTTATAAACTTAATTCCTGTCTGGGGAGGAAACTAAAACAAATTAGTGAAAAGATACACAAATTAGCAAATAAATACGCCCATCCCCCTCTTAACTATTTCGTACTCTACGGTATATATCAGGCCTCACGTGGTTCATAGTTTGGACAATCTCACTACAAAATGTCTGTGCAAGATATGAATAATTCCTACCGTTATCACTCCCGTTAGAGGCTGCCAATCAATAAGTTATGCACATTTAAATTGCAGAGAGACCGTAAAACCCAATTAACCGATCTTCATACCCATAACAGCCGCATTAATTTCCACATCATATTACTTCTATTACACTTCAACTCTTCTATGACTCAAAAATCTTAAGAATTTTAACTGTGTTGGTGGTGTAATGGTTTAAATGCTTATGTATATATGTAATTATATACTTATATATACTGTATATAATTATTATTAATGATTTCAGTATGTATATGTGTGAGAGAGAGAGAGCGAGCGAGAGCGAAAGATAATAAACCATGGTAGTAAGAGAGGGCTTAGGAAGTGATACCAGCAGGAAAGGGAAGAGATCTGAGTGTAAGCCAGATGATAGACTTGTTGTTTATCTTGCAGTAAAACCAGCAAGCAACAACAGGCCAGGCAACGACTGGCTAACATTAACTCTTGAAATTACACCAAGAAAGTCCAGGATATTCTTAATAAACAAAACAACATATGAAATTATCCAAATTTTTCCTGGATAAGACAACCAACAGAGCAAATAATGAAAAACCCATAAGGAGTGTTGGAGGTATACCGTAGTAATGGAGAAGACTGCAGGAGTTGTAAAAGATACTTGAGAAGATACACCTGAAGGTGGAGGTAGTAGTTAGGGTCCAGCATCCATGCAGATATATCAGCCAGAGTGGTCAGATCGATCCCTGAGAGGAATATATGATGAAAGATGTATTGGCTGTGAGGGGATATGTGTGGAGGGACTGTGTGTGTGGGAGTGGGGGGGGGGGGGGGGGGGATGGAGATCTGTGTGTGAGTGGGTGTATGTGTGTGTGTGTTGAGTGTGTTGTATGTGTGTTTGTGTGTATGTGTGTGTGTGTGTGTGAGGAAAGAGAGTGAGAGCTAATAAGGCCAAAGCTTCAATAATTGCAATCACAGAAACCAGGCTGGATTCAAGTATAAACGATGGTGAAAAAAATATTCAAGGTTTCAACATGGTTAGCAATGATCGCAATAGGCAAGGGGGAGGAGTATGTCTGTATGTAGAAAACAACCTCACACACACCTTAGGACCGACCTCCATGTAGAAAATCACGAAGCTCTGTGGATCGACCTACACAGTACACCTACCGAGGACAAGACCCATCACAATTGGGGTGTGCTATAGGCCACCAGACGACACACAATTCTTGACCAAATTTGAACGAACTTTGTCATCGCTAGACCCTCGGAATGAATCCATTATACTAGGGGATTTTAACCTGTGTTACAAACAACGAAATAATAGGCTTGTACGAGGAATATAGGCACATACTGACCAATGCACAATCATAAACAACTCACCACAACCCCCACACGTATCTCTGAGAACATTCCCACAATATTAGACCAACATAAACTGTAACAGAGAGGAGAAAATATCCCAATCAGGGGTTATACAGACTGGGATAAGTGACCACTTAGTCACATATTGCACACAGAAAACCACAAATATTACCCTAGAAAATTCACAAGGTTATCAAAACAAGGTCACTCAGAACTACAACAAAGAAACATTTCAGGACATTTTATGGAATACAGACTGGTCTCCAGTGTTTGGAAGTACATACGTTAATGACGCATGGGTTGGCTTCAGAACCATCATCATAAACATCCTAGACGAAAAGCTCCTCTGAAAGACATACCGTACGAATTAAAGCAAGGGTCAGACCCATGGATCAACAATGACATACTACACCATCTGGAACACAGAGACAATCGGTTAAAAAGGCTAGTGAAACATAGACAGGATCAAGGTCTGAAACATGGGTTCAACAGGGCCAGGAATAAACTAAGTAGAAAATCAAATCAGCGAAAACTAAACAATTTCCACAATAAGGCAGAGGAATATCAGAATAACTGCTGAACTGAAGGAAGCTATTGTAACCCCTCTATTCAAGAAAGGAAATAAACTAGAAGTTGGCAACTACAGACCAGTTAGCATATTATGTATTGTATCTAAAATCCTTGAAAGAGCGGTATACACCCAAATTGAACACTACCTCAAAGAAAATGATCTATTTTATAAGTTTCAATCAGGTTTCAGATGGATGTACTCGACTGACTCCTGTCTCATCCATTTAACAGATCACATTCGTAAAGAAATGTCTAAAGGTAACTACACCGGTATGGTTCTTCTTGATCTACAAAAAGCGTTTGACACAGTTGACCATGATATCCTATGTAATAAACTACAAGCAATGGGCATTGGGTCTGTGAACTGGTTTAAATCTTATTTTAGTGGTAGAACACAAAGAGTCAAAATTGATTATAATATATCTGATCCTTTGCCAATTAACTGTGGGGTCCCGCAGGGAAGCATCCTTGGTCCCTTACTCTTTCTCTGTTATGTGAACGAAGGAACTGAGCGTCTCGTGTAAATTATTGCTGTATGCTGACGACAGCGTGCTTCTGGTTTCAGGAAAAGATCCAATAAGTATTGCCTGGGCAAGACGGAAGCCATCTTATATGGGACAAAACGTAAACTGAAAGACATTGTGGGGTTCTCGGTCAACTGTAATGATATTCCTATAACAACAGTGTCACAAGTTATATATCTCGAAGTAAAACTAGACTCGAGTTTGTCAGGTGAAACAAATATGGAATCTATCCTGTGTAAGTGTAGAGCACGTATAACATACCTGTATAGACAGGTTGGATGCTTGCCAGCGGCGACCAAAAAGACCCTTTGCCAAGCGCTTGTTCAATGTCATTTTGACTATTCTGTGTCATCCTGGTACTCTGCATCATCTAAATCAGCACAGCACAAACTTCAGGTCACTCAAAATAAAATGGTTATGTTCATGCTGAACCTAGGACCCAGATCACATGTTGGCCAGGAACAACTTCAGTCACTAGGTATGCTCAATGTCTCTGACAGGGCCAAACAAATCAGGCTCACTAATGCCTTCAAAATTGTCTATGACAGAGCTCCGGAGTATCTTAAGAGTGATTTTGTTAAAGCAAATGAGAGGAGTGGACATAATACAAGAAACAGGATGTTTAATTTTAAGGTCCCGAGAATCCAAGGACTTGGTAAGCAAACATTCTTCTTCACTGCCATCAAAACTGGAACGACCTACCCCAGTCAGTCCGTGAAAAGAGAACACTGTATTCCTTCAGACGTAGCATGAAGGAACACCTGAACCGGATAGCTGCGAGAAGGGAGCACCAAGCTTATGTCTACTACTATATACGACATAAGAGATAGGCAAACCAAACTGAAATGATTACTGATTACGGATTACTGATATTTACCATAGAATATAAGGTATCTTAACATAACCCCCTAGAAACACTTTCTCTAAAGTATTTATTTCTTTTATCCTCCCCTTTTCCCCAGCTAACCTAATCCCACAAGGACCCCAATGGAAATACGCCTAACGGCCTTATTGGGCTATCCTTAGTTGGAATTATGCAAAGCTGGTACATGTCATATTTGTAACATACTATGTGGTACCAACTCTGTAAATTGCTAACTGAAAACATATTATTATTATTATTATTATTATTATTATTATTATTATTATTACTACTACTTTTTTAGCCTAGCATAAAACAAAACGGCATAGCCTAGGCCTACAAGCTAGATAATCAAGTGAGTTGCCTCAGCATATGAAGGCGATTCATTCACGGCCACCCCCTCTCAGGGATTACGCCTGGCAATTAGATAGATAGAGATTTAATCATAGTATGGTAGGGTAGATCATTTAGTTTTCTATCAAACGTTAAGCAATTGTATTCAGCTGATGAAATGAAACTCTGGGCAAGAGTATATGTATAGGCTAAGCAAAACTTTTCGAGAAACGCATACACATACGGTTGGTAGTTTGTGTACTAGGTTACTTTTGTTAAAGCTGGACGTGTTTACTCAGTTTTAGAAAGAGCTCTCGTATTCCCGGTATTAGCCTATATCTTATTACAAATGTAAATGTGAATAAAATATTCGCAACAAGGCTCAACAACTAAGAGTTTCTTACCAGTTACGACATTCCACAGCAAGAGATACACCACATCACACTGCTTATTGTCCATGTTACATATTTCCTGGTGATAACACCGAGGATTTCCACAGCCCATCACGGTTAATAAGGTTGTGGTAATAATTGAGGTATGGATTAATGTTTGTGGAGCTGGAAATAAGTAAAACTATCCCACGAAAATACAGCCTGGCTGCCCTCCCAGAAGCACTCAAGGCGTTTCCCGCCAAAAAGTCATGTGACTCACAGCTCGTATATATCACCACACATACAGTATAGTTTATTGATTCCACAACGCCTTTATTTTGTCAAAATGAATTCCAATGATTTATAAAGAAGAAGGTTCATGAAATATAACTTGAAAAAGATGCTTGAAAAGTGTCATATATACAGTAAATAAAGGTAATAGAAGTATCCGGCAACTCTAGTGATAAATGATTGCCTCGTTTTCTAGATACATTGCAAGGGTAAAAATTGAGTTTTACCATTATATAAAACTAAATTCAGTATTTAGTAAACTTAATTTATATCAGTGTATAGGCTGCTACAGTTCATAAAGAACAAATATGGTATATAGTCAATATTACTTTAGTTATTCAATGCCATGGTTTTACAGTCTATGCCTGTAATTTAAAATACAGATATTATCTGTATTTTAAGTTTACTGTGAATTTTCTGTTGATAAATACAGAGACAAACATGTAAAAATACAGAAATGTTGTACAGTGTATGTGACGATTTTGTCCTGGTGAGCGATAGCGACCCTGTAATTTACGAGGAACAGACCTTTGACCGAGACATTATTCTACTATTTTTATTACAAATATATCTTTAAGTGGGGTTATGAGGGGGTTTCTATATTTTTAAAACGCACTCTACACTCTCTGTCATAATACTATACTGCAACGCCTACTGTTAATGTCCTCTGTACCGGCGACGTCTTTTTCATTGTATTCTAGCTATATTTAGACGATTTTGTGCCGCTAAGGAAGGATGTGTGGTAGTAAAAATGGATCATTAAGATTGCTCGAAGGCTGTTAATTGCTGGAGGCCCTTCTTAAACTGAATACTATCATCTATTAGTAGCCAGTATAAAATGCAAAAGACGAAACTGGTACTGAACGGGTTAAGGGGGGACGGGCGTCTTTGTTTAGCCTACTCATATGTACTGTACAGTATATCTTTTTAGTTTTTTTTTTCTTTTGTAGTTTCCTCCGTAGACCTTCAAAATTATAACAACACCCGGGCCAAGACCCTCCTTCAAGATAAATTTGTAAATTTTTCGATAGAAAAATGACCTGGCCGAAGGTCGGTTCCTCTTAAATTACAGGCACGCTATCGCTCGACAGGAAAAAATCGACACCTAAATGACACGAAAAGTCTTAATATTGACAAAAAATGGGGCGAAAGGTCTTAAATCGCCAAACGTGATAAGATCTGAAAAACTAATGGGGCTAAACACGAGGGAGAAAGCGGTCCAGAAAAACGACCCATCTCCCCTTAATAAGGATGATCTCCTTAATGAAGCTAATAACCTTGTACCGCACCTATAACGCCATCATCATCATTCCGCTCTAAACCATTGTTTGGACACTTACTTGATCCTCAGTGTTTTGGAGTACAAGCGGCCTAGAAGGGTCACTATAACTGTTGTTGCTTGATTTCCTTTGTACTCCTTTGTACTTTGTACGCTCTATGACCCACGCGTTATATCTGGCCTAAAGGCAAAGGCTGCTAAAATACCCGTTCATGTCAAACAGTAGTAGGATATATATGTCTAAAGCCTCTTAGAACAGCATTTTAATGTAATCCCTCAGTCAATCAGTGTTAATGGTTTCTCGCCCACGCCAATATAACTATAAATATAGAGGCATTATACTTTTAGTTGTCAATTTTATAACCTTTCGTGCCATTTAGGTGTCGATTTTTTTCTGGCGAACGATAGCGAGCCTGAAATTTTAAGAGGAACCGGCCTTCGGCCAGGACATTTTTCAACCGAAAAATTTACAAATTAATCTTCAAGGAGGGTCTAGTACTCTAGGGGGTGTTTTTTTTATGCTTGATGGAGGTCTATCGAGGAAACTAAAGATGATATGAATAACTGAATATATAGGCCCAAAAAACAGCCAGTATCCCCTTAATAGTTTTTCACCCACGCCAATATAACTTTATCAATAGAGAGGCATTATACTCTCCAGGACAACTTGCACATTTATTATAGTAGCACTGCTAATGTTGAAATATATTCGTGAAAATTTAATCAAACAGGAAGCACTTTTACGAATGGTTAATACTGTCATATTTATCATAATTTATAAATATTCTTGTTTACATAATTCAGATAATTATATTGTTTCTAAACTGATCATGTCTTGCAGAGATTTAGCAACGGCATTTCTTAACACATGACAATAATTTCTCCATTTAGTTTCTTATAATCATTATTAGTTAGTTGCATGTCCGTGTGTGATATCAGGAAACCACGGTATTTGTTGCACACACTGAAACCGTTATATTACACTGATACCTTGGTGGAAAAGCTAAGAATAGTTAGCCTTAGAAATTTGCCTTGCGTTACGTTTTGCTTCCATTTGTCTGTATTAGTTCAAAGTCACAGTCTTGTATTAATTTCGATAAAAACATATTAGCACTTTTTTTTTTTTTGAATAAATTATTATTAGTGTTCCTTTCAATTGATGTGTGTGTATAGCTCTCTCTCATCTCTTGTCTTTTTTTCGCTCGTCTCTCTCTCCCTCCCTCCCCTCTCTCTCTCTCTCTCTCTCTCTCTCTCTCTCTCTCTCTCTCTCTCTCTCTCTCTCTCTCTCTCTCTCTATGCTGTATTATCCTTGCATCATTCATTACATTCCTCTTCACTCCTGCCCCTCTCGTCTCTCTTGGTTCTCTTGTGAGTAGTGTTTCTCCTACATCTATCTTTTGTCAACGTGTATCTATTTGACTATTTTATGAATATATATATATATATATATATATATATATATATATATATATATATATCTCACACATACGCGTGAGCTAATAAATGTTTTAAAGGTGGTGGGGCGTCCGAAATTAAAATTAATTTATAATGTATTTAAAGAGATGTTTAGATCTCCAGTAATCAACCTGACTACTCCTTGTCAACACTAATCTTCAATATAAGAGAACAAATCAAAAGTAGATGTTGAATTGCGACCCCTTACAACTAGTACTCACATGAGGATGTGACGTACGCCCAGGCAAACATTTGGGAAGTAAACACCAGCAAGTATAGCAAAAATGGTGAATAGGTGTGCTGTTTTCGGGTGTAGCAACATCCCTGGACCAAACATAGCACTACACAAGTTTCCAAGTGATCCATACCATTGTAACAAATGGGTGAAGTTTATACAAAGAACCAGAGTGTGGGAGGCAAATCCCAAAACAAGCTTCATATGCAATGGACATTTTCGTGATGAATGCTTTGAGAATAAAGTGCAGTGGAGTATGGGTATGGCTAGATGCACCCGCTGATTGCCTATAGTATCCTATACGGACTGGGGTCTTGTCACGCCCAGTGCCAGGTCCGTATATATACGGACTCGCCGAAAACAAATCGTAGCAGCGAAACGACTGCACAGTGCACCTATAGCTTTCATATTTCTACCACACCTTACCCTTCTGGCGTCTTGCTACCACCACCCCAACCCCCTCCCCCAATTCACTCGCCGACCATGGGTCGCCGCATCAGGCCATCACAAACGAAAATATGTGGCGGCGAAACGACTGCACCAATTGGTTCCCTATTTGTGTGACAAGTCCCCTACCCTTCTGTCTTCCCCCCACCACAACCCCAACTTCCTCCCACCACCCATTTCCAGCCTATCCGTAGATCATCACATAACAAAATGAAAATCCGTGGTGGCGAAACTACCTCACCAATCGGCTCCATATTTGTAACGCGAGTCAATTACCCTCCTACCTTCCCCCCACCTTCCCCCAAACCACCCTCCCACCCATACGTGCTTGCCAATTTCAGGAGTCAGGAGAGTGGATAATATGGGCTAACTTAAGCCTAGCCCAAATTATACAGTCAGTGTCGATGGATATAGGGCTAACCTAGGCTAAAAAAAAATATTGGCTGAAATTCAACTACTAGCAACTAGGCTTAAAAAAAAAAAAAAAAAAAAATCGATCGCCGCGGTTTATGTTCCCGTCTATTTCTACAGCGATTTTTTCTGTTATTTGCACCCTGTTGGCAATGTATATGATGACAATAAGTCATGGAGGCGTGAGGGGCGGGCTTTCATTATTGTATCCAAATGCAGTCAAAATAGACGGGGACATGATCGCTAGCGTCCGCCGCGGCTCCGAGTAGTGTAAACAAGGCGGGCGGTAATCACAGCTGCTTCTCCCTCCTCTCCTGCTGCTGGATCTCGTCCTACAGGTTCATACATATAAGCCTGGACACCACCAATATTCATCACTTGAGGTTCTTTGCCATAATCACGGTTATCACCCTCAGTATTGGCAAACGAATCGGAACTACTGTCACTATCCTCCATTTCCACCTGTCAGAAGAGCTTGTTGTGTTCCTTGGTATACGTCATCAGAGCGCTTAAACTCCGAATCCAGAAAAGTGTCACCCATATCCTATTTTGGCCATTATATAAATAATTAAGCCATTGTAGCAGAAAATCTTGCAGCAAAAGCTATAGTGCACACTGCCGGTAATGATTGTGGAGGAAAATAATAGCATGCACACCCACCTTTAATACTCCCAGCCGAACCTTTGACATTCAGAACGAGTGTCCAAGCTTTTAATCCACTACATCACTTGTAGTGGATTAAAGGCTTGGACACTCGTTCTGATTGTCTGAAGTTCGATCCCAGCTGAGAGTATCTAAAAAAAAAAATATATATATATATATATATATATATATATATATATATATATATATATATATATATACCGGTATATTATATACCGGGTATATATATATATATATATATATATATATATATATATATATATATATATATATATTCACTACCTGGACATCTTTCTTTAACATTCTATCTTTTCATCGCCCCTTTCTTTTTCAGTTTTCATATTTCTCCCCTCCTGGTCTTTCACACGATGGCTCTTACAACATTCTTACCACCCTCGCTATCACCTCTTAATCTTTCATCTTTATTCGAAAAAAGAGCAAAATGTGTATAATACTTCCCAGCATCTGTTTGTTGCCTTTTTTTTGTATACACACTCATAATTACACAATTTATATGATAGTTTTTAACAAATTAACCCTTTGGCTGCGGGCTGTTTTGGGCTATTTAGGGCATATTTAGGGCATATTCAGGAACTCCTGAATGATAAATCAAGCATCTGCATTAAATGAAGTGTATTCTGCCGAAAACTAGGCGAAAATAGCTTCAAAATGACACCAGAACGGACCGTGTATGTGGTCTGGTACACTCGCAGTGGTCCCAGTGAAACGCGGGAAACCCGCTATTATGTAACACTCGCTCGCTTGGCTACACTGATGAGAGAGACAGAGAGAGACTCGCCCGAGACACAGCACAGCTCAGTGAGCCGCTCGGTGCTCTGAGGGTCGGAGGTGGGCCCCTCACTCTCCCACCCACTGACACTCAATTTTTTCGTTTTTTACAGGCTTTTGAAGCCTGGAAATTGCTGTAACTTGCCAAAACATTCCAGAACGTCACCCGCAGCGAAAGGGTTAAAGGTGCTATTAGAACTACGCTGGTTCCCCTCCCACGACCACTGAGCATGGTAATTTCGGATAGAGTTTCTAATACTTAAGGGGGAGGTAGTCGCTTTTTCTGGACACCCTTCTCCCTCATGCTTATTATATTAGTTTTGAGATTTTAAGACGTTTGTTTCATTAGTTTGTCGATTTTAAGACTTTTCGCCCAATTTCTTTGTCAACATTAAGACGTTTCACAGCATATTGTTGTCGATTTTTTCATGGCGAGCGATAGCAAGCCTGTTATTTTAGAAGGACCTTTTTTTGTCGAAAAATTTACAAATATATTTTGGGGGGTGTTATTTTAAGCTTGATGGAGGTCCAGCGAAGAAACGTTAACATAAATATATTAATAAATACATAGACCAAAAAACTGCACTTGCTTGACATAGATGACCCACACTTTGTGGTCGGGCAAGAGGACGTGGCCCTTGCTCCTATCCTCACATCCGACAGTACACGTTTATGACAGAGTAAAAACTGGTTGGGTCAAACCGAAATTATTAAGCTTTTCATATACTATACTGTATATATATTTAGCTTTTCATATACTATACTGTATATATATTTAGCTTTTCATATACTATACTGTATATATATTTAGCTTTTCATATACTATACTGTATATATATTTAGCTTTTCATATGCTATACTGTATATATATTTAGCTTTTCATATACTATACTGTATATATATTTAGCTTTTCATATACTATACTGTATATATATTTAGCTTTTCATATACTATACTGTATATATATTTAGCTTTTCATATACTATACTGTATATATATTTAGCTTTTCATATACTATACTGTATTTATATTTTCTTTTTACAGGGGCAATGCCAGCCACAATAGTACACAATGCAGGAACTAGGAGAATGAACAGATGTGAGTGAGTGTGCATGCGGTGCGTGTAGGCGGTTGTGTGTGTGTGGGTTTTTTTTCTTCTATGTGAGTGAGGGAGACAAAAGGCAGAACTGCCTATGACGAGTGCCTCCCCCAGAGTTGAAAGAGTGACAGGGCCAAAATCAAGGGACGTTCGAGCCATGCCTTGACACACAGAGTTTGAAGCAATATTAGTCATAGGATGAGGGAAAGACTGATTCTGGGAGAGAGTTCCAGACCTTAACTGTTGAATCGAAGAAAGATTGAGAATAAAGTTTCACTCTTGGGTTGGAGAGTTACACAGAGTAATATATATTCTCTCACGTTCACACTTATATTCACACATGAAACAAACTACCTAGAGTGACAAACTGTCATGTCGTTACAATTAAACCATGTAATATTATATGGATATAATCTTTCCATTAACAAATTCATTGAACTATACTTTATTTGGCAGCTCAGAATAACTACGGTTTCATTGATCGTACAATTGTATGCTCAATGTGTGGTTGCAATAATGGAGAGAGGTTTAATTGATTAAGGGGGAGGTAGTCGCTTTTTCTGGACCTCCTTCTCCCTCATGTTTAGCATATTAGTTTAGTTCATTAGTTTGGTTATTTTGAAACCTTTCGCCCCATTTCTCTGTCAATAATAAGACCTGCGTGCTATTTAGGTGTTTGATTTGTTCCTGGTGAGCGATAGCGAGCCAGTAATTTTAGAAGGAACCGGCCTTCGCCCGAAACTTTGTTCTATCGAAAAATTTACAAATTTACCTTGAAAGGGGGGCAAGGGGGTGCATTTTAAAGCTTGATGGAAGTCTAGAAAGGAAACTCAAAATTGATTAAATGAATAAATACATAGACCAAACACCAAGCACCCAGCCCCTTAATGATGGTGGATTCATTGATAGATAGTGTGGTGGTGATGTGAGCAACTGATGGTTTGCGTTATTGGATTTTTTTTTTTTTTTTTTTGGTCTGTCTTCAGTCGGCCACCCCCAGAAAAAAAAATGAGAAGTGAAGAATGGGCCTGAGTAAATATATACATACATAGAGACCAAAGACAAAGCTGAATGTAACAAGTGTCTCCCCAAAAATTTAATGAGTGAGAGAGCCAAATTACCGGTCAAGATTTGTATTTCTTTGTTATGTACAGTATTAGAAAGAAAAGAGTTGTGCATTATAAAGCTAGTATCACAGCTTTTATATAGTTAACATTCGACGATCAACATTTTTGGACTAAATTGCACTGGTATCGGAAACTAAACTGATGGTAGATGAGTTTAGGTCACCGACATAGTATAAATGTTGACCTCATATGCTGCCAGACCAGTGTTGAGGATAAATGTTGAGTGAAAAAGCGCTCGTGTGATGCTGGCTTTAGTGTAGTGAAATGGATAGGAGGTGAAGGTGTTTGTGAGCTCTCTCTCTCTCTCTCTCTCTCTCTCTCTCTCTCTCTCTCTCTCTCTCTCTCTCCGTAACCTGATGGTCACTAATTTACATATACTGTATATGCTGCATGCTGTCATAAAAGAAATAATATAATGTTCATCGTTTATGCATTACCACCACCCCTTGTTTATTTTCACATTATCTTTATATTTTCTTCCCGTTTGATGCATCTTTATTTTTCTACTCAGCATGCACTCTGTTTTACATTGTTATCTTGCAAAGCTTCAACAATAGAAAACATACGAGACGAGTAAATCGTAGTATGATAAAGGATTAGGTTAATTGTTGTTGTTGTTGTTGTTGTTGTTGTTGTTGTTGTTGGTGTTGTTGATGTTGATGATGTTGTTTTGTTCTTGTTGATGTTGTTGTTATTGTTGTTGATGTTATTGTTGTTGTTGGTGGTGGTGGTGTTTATGCTGTTATTGTTGATGATGTTGGTGGTGGTGGTGTTGTTGATGTTATTAATGTCGTTGATAATGTTGTTGACGTTGTTGATGTTGTTGTTATTGTTGATGTTGATGTTGTTGATGTTATTGTTGTTGCTGTTGTTGAAAGCTGAGAGTATGTCACAGTAAATAAATAGTTAGCGTCGACCAGCAGCTACAGCGAGGAAGGAGTTTAAACAAGACTTCCAGGAGCAGAAAATTAAGGTGAGATGGGCCGTTTTTCTGGTCCTCCTTCTCCCTCATGCTTAGCCCCATTAGTTTTCATATTTTACTACGTTCGGTCCATTAGTTAGCCGATGTTAAGACTTTTCTCCCCATTTGTTTGTCAATATTAAGACTTGCTGTGTCATTTAGGTGTCGATGTTTTCCTGGCGAGCGATAGCGAACCTGTAATTTAAGAGAAATCGGCCTTCGGCCGGGACATCGAAAAATGGACAAATGTATCTTGAAGGAAGGTCTTGGGCGGATGTTTTTATTAAGCTTAATGGATGTCTAGGGGTGAAACTAAATAATTGATTAAAATAAACATAAATAAGGAAATAAATACGCCCAGCTCCCCTTAAACAAGGGCACAGATTTCCAGGAACAGAAAATTAACTTCAAAGATAAACTTCAAACGAGAAAAGTTACGGTCACTGAACTAATCTAACCCTGCAGTATACAGGGGGATTCAAAAATACGTGTTCATATTTTTATTTACCCATTCAGTACTGGTGACGACCTTAACTTTAGTATGGCTGCTCTAAAACGATCATATTCAGCTTTAGAAGAATCTCCAGCAATTTATAAGCTTCAAAGTATCTCACTTAACCCTTTTAAAGCTTAATTCATTATTGGATTATTACAGTTTAGTTACGGCTGCAAGAACTACTCCCTTCGTTTGATGAGCGTTTACCATTGTGTAGTAAAATTGGAATATGGCTGACGAGCTTGCGATAAAAAAAAAAAAAAATGAAAGAACACACACGATACCTAAATTTCTCCATCGGGGGATACAGCTTTGCTACCGGTAACCCATCCTTAACACATACAGTACCAGGGAAGTCCCTTTCATCATATTCTGGCAACTGATAGACGATATTATTCAACTTAGGAAGGACCTCTAGCAATAATAAGGCTTATTGCGGGTGCCCAACCCCGAAAGGGGTTGAAATAGGGGAGCTATCCCCCCTTCAAAGGCGGCTTTCTAGGGCCTTTCCTAGCTGATGCTGAGAGGATTGGGTTCTAGTCATGTGGTGATGGGCTGGTCTATCAGAGTGAGAACTGAGCGATCTCTGCCATACCCATAGCTTACTCGGACTGTTCCTTTTACTTATATATTTTCTAGATCTCAAGTGAAGGCGTCTCTTCCGTGGATTGACCTCCCAATCTACCAAGATTGGAAGCCAAAGCGTCACATTTTCCCTTTGCTCCTCACTTTTCTCTTCATAATTGCTGAGGGGCACAGGGCCCTGGGTGGGGCTTTGGTTTCCCGGGCGTTTCCGCACCCTCCTCAGCTCCCCGCCATGGAGTGGCTTCGGTCGACCAGGCTTTATTGTGGTCGGCAGGGAGGGTTCTGTGGGGACGCTCGGTTATGGCCTTGGCCTTGCTCGGGGCCTTGGGGCTGTACGGCAAGGCAGCTTGGGGAGCAACAACAACATAATAAGGCTTCAAACTATCTCAACCAACTCTTTTCACTATCACAGATCCTTCCTAAGCTGCATAATATCGTCTAAATATGGCTAGAATAAAATAGCTGGTACTCAAAGGGTTAATCAATTGTATCCACATTGAAGCTACTTATTAAATCTCCTTGCCATTCATCCCACGGTATATCTCCTTTAGTGTAGCCAATATATCTATTTTCCCGCTAGATCTCCAGGTATATACTTTGATTAAGAGACAAATGATTACATCAAGCAACATGAATTCTAGCGATATTCAGGAGATTTGAGCCATTTTAGAGTGAATTTCTAGAGATTGTGGCATTATTCTAGCGTTTTTTTCAGCTTTAGATGCTTATGTTCTGGGTGTGGTGTCCCGAGTTCGAATCCCGGGAGGGCCATATTATGTTTTCATTAATTTATTCAAGTACATTGGGGTTTGTAATGAATGATTAATGTAAAGAACGGGTTATTCCTTAATTTACTATCTAGCGAACTTGATTTGTAAGCTTGGTACGGATAGCCACCCCGTAAAGAATTAAGTGACGCCTCTCATTCATAATATATTCTAGGTACGGGTTGGTGTTTGTGTGTCTGTGTGTGTGTGTGTGTGTTTGTTTGTGTGTGTTTGTGTGGTGTGTGGGTGTCTGTGTGTGTGTGTGGGGGGGAGGGGGGTGTTTGTTTATCATATTCCTATATTCTTATTTACTTCTTCATTTATCAACTCTGCGTAAGCAGAGTGGTATCGCCCCCTGTATAGTGGTACATGCCGGCCGAAATGTCTGTCTGTCTGTCCGTCCGAGAATTCCTCCTAGACCGTTCGACGGATTTTCACCAAACTTCACACGAACATTCGGTGCGTGAATGCGACGGTAATTACAAACAGATTTTTAGAATTTGTGCAATAGTTATGATTTTAGTTCCAAAATATGGTTCCCCCATCCCCCCCCCCCCCAGCAATGACGGCGTTGACCCTACAGGGCGAAAATAACTTGCCCCGCATTTGTTAGGGTAAGTTAGTTTAGTTGACATTAGAAGTGATGGTAGTAATAGTGGGGATGATGGTGGCAGTAGTGATGATGGTTGTAGTTGTAGTGATGATAATGACAGTAGTGATGATGATGACAGTAGTAGATATGATGGTGAAAGTACTAGAAGTAGTGATACTGGTCATAATAGTAGTGATGATGGTGACAAGTAATGATGACAGTTGTAGTGATAGTAGTGATGATGATAGTGACAATGGTGACATTATTAGTGATGATGGTGAAAGTTGTAGTGATGATGACAGTTGTAGTGATGACAGTTGTAGTGATGATGAGACTCGTAGTGATGATGGTAAGAGTAGTACTGATGACTATAATACTAGTAGTGATGATGATATTAATGATGATGGTGACTAGTAGTGATGATGGTGACCGATCGCAGAGTTGGGTATGCCGTTTTGATTTAGGGCAAAACGGCACGTCTACTTTATTTATTGATCTATTTATCAACTCTGCGTAAGCAGAGTGGTATCGCCCCCGTATAGTGGTACATGCCGGCCGCAATGTCTGTCTGTCTGTCTGTCTGTCTGTCGGAGAACTCCTCCTAGACCGTTTGACGGATTTTCACCAAACTTCACACGAACCTTCGGTGCGTGAATGCGCCGGTAATTAAAAAAAGTTTGTTTGAATTTGCGCAATAGTTATGATCTTAGGTCCAAAAAATTATCCCCCCCCCCCCCGTTCTGGCGTTCTTTGTGTGTGTGCCCAGTAGGGCCACACTCACACAGAACGTCATCGTTCAGGGGGCGAACAAAAACTTGCCCCATTCGGTACGTGAATGCGATGGTAATTAAAACAATATTTTTAAAATTTGTGCAATAGTTATGATTTTAGGTAAAACATATGGTTTTGACCCCCCCCCCCCCCCTCCAGACCCCTCCCCTTCCCACCCAGCAATGATGGCATTCTGTGTGTGTGCCCCGAAGGGGCTCACACACAGAAGCATTCTTTCTGGGGCCAAAAACATCTCGCCCCGCATCTGTTAGGTTAATTAATTAAGTTGACAATAGAAGTGATGGTAGTAATAGTGGGGATGATGGTAATAGTAGTGATGATGGTGATCATAGTAGTGATGATGGTTGTAGTTATAGTGAGGATGATGGTGATAGCACTAGTAGTAGTGATGATGATCATAATAGTAGTGAAGATGGTGACAAGTAATGATGATATTTGTAGTGATAAAGATGACAGTAGTGATGATGGTAGTAACGATGGTGACAGTATTAGTGATGATGGTGAGTAGTAGTGATGATGGTGAAAGTTGTAGTGATGATGACTAGTAGTGATGATGAGAGTAGTAGTGATGATGGTAAGAGTAATAGTGATAACTATAATAGTAGTAGAGCTGATGATAGTAATGGTGATAGTGATTAGTTGTGATGATGGTGACCCATCGCAGAGTTGGGTCTGCCGTTTTGATTTTGGGCAAAACGGCACGTCTACTTTATTAATGGAAATTTTATATATTTTTAGGCTATCAAACAATTTGTTGGCCACGATAACTGTTAATAGGCGAATATCTGTCCTTATTACGCATCTTAATTGTTAGCATTTACATACCGTACAGAAGAAAATCTTTAAGGGGGAAGGGTATATTTTTGGTCGATTATTTCATATATTTATTTTTTTATATTTGTTATTTTCCTCTCTAGACCTCCATCAAAATATACACAGAATAAACATCCATTAGATCCCCCTTCTAGATTAATTTGTATTTTTTGTTTCCGTAGAAAAAGAAAAAATCCCGGCCTAAGGCCGGTTCTTCCAGCATTACAGGCTCACTGTCGTTCGCCAGGGAAAAAATAGACACCTAAATAGCACGAAAGGTTTTCGTATTAACACATAAATGGGGCGATAGGTCTTATAATCGACAAACTAATGGGGCAAACATCTTAAAATCTGAAAGCTAATGGGTCTAAACATGAGGTAAAATAAGGGGGGCCAAAAAAAACGGGCCATCTCCCTTTTTGTTTTTTTCCTATATTTCAACTACTCCCTCTTGGGCATAGGCTGAGAGCCTGTACATCTAACCGCTGAACACGGTGAAGCCCGTGAGGTCTTGTTCCATCCTATGCCCAATTCAATGGTGTTTCATTATCACAGGAGTTAGTAATTGACGTTTGTGGTGGTAGAAGCGGACATGAATATTGTTAAGCTGGTATCACACGAGCACTTTTTCACTCAACATTTGTCTGGCAGCTTCTGAGGTCAACATTTAGAACATTTCTGTTACCTAAATTCATCTATCACCGTCTAGTTTCCGATACCAGTGCAAAATATTCCGGAAATATTGCCAGACAATTGTTGATCATCGAGTGTTGACTATAATAGCTCTCGTGTGATACCAGCAATAGTGGTGATATCAGTAGCGGGGTTTATGATTAGTGGTGGTATACTGTATAGTGGTGGTATAACTGTCTGTTCATTCTAGGTTGGGCAGGGATCGTAACCTCTAACCTCTCATAACTCAAAAAGGACCAGAGTAATCGAGCTAATATTTCTACCAAACAGGAAGACTTGGATAGGGAATAGGTGTGAACATTGACAGCTCATTTGCTCTAGCCCTTTTTGAGTTACAGAGGTTAGAGGTTAAGATTTCTGAAAGAGCGGAGACGTGGAACAGTGGAGTGATGTGTTGGTAGTGGTGGTATACTCAGTTCCAAATAAGTAGTACAGTCGCGCTAATAAGTCATGTTTCGGCTGTCATTACGTTTGGCTTTCTCTGTGCTGTATTAATGTTTGTCAGATGTTGAATAGGGTGGATAAGTGTAGGAACATGTTTGTATATCTCCCTCGAAATGAATAAATTAAGTTGTAGATGTTGCTTAAGAATTAAACACGTCCACTGGGCCTATTGTGTCTACTCCCGAGACCAAGGCATTAATACATATAATCTCTTTACTACTCTTTCCTATATCTTACATTAACTCATATAACAAAAGACGTCGTTACAACAAGGGTACCTTACCACTCTCTGAATAGATAATACATTCCTACAAATGAACCGGCCGGAATTACAAGTTAGTTAGATTTTCCTCTCAAATACAATCTTGGATTCTATCACACAATTACTCAAATGAACAGGTTCTTTACACTATTTACATTGATAAATCTAATTGATAACACCTTCCGATTATTCGCTCACGCAATCCTATTACAAATAAGCTATTTTCACAATAAACACTTAATCAATATAATATTTCTTGAATGGGTAAACTGTACCTCAAAACCTCTACACGGACAAGATTCACGGTTATAATCCTTTATATAAATTCTTATGAATACATTACTATATTGGACGTGACGTTCTTAACGCTCCCCCAAAACTGACCCAATTGTCCTCTCAAATGATAATGGATATAGTTTCCTTTTTAACAAATGAGTTTGTTATAATATATTCTAGTGTCCTTTCCTACCTATAACTGACCTATCGGGCAACTAACCAAAAACTGTTCTCCCCTGAGCCTATTGGTTGCCCCTCTGTATTTAAGAATTGATTTCCCCCCCCCCCCCCTTTTTACTTTATACTTAAATCTTTCCTATCAGATCCTATCTAATTACAACTCTCGGCATTACGCCTTTGCTAACAAAAATTACTATTCTTAACAGGCTTAACACATCATCCTTTTACATACAGGTAAGTCTAGAATATTTTCTCTTTAGTTTGTCCCATAAGGACACATCAATTATTATTGCTGTTGGCCACTGGGTTAGTTCGGAATTCTCTCTCTTTACATCAACTGGAAATCTTTGCTCCCCTCTACTATCTGTCGTCCTCTTGAATCGCTTGGCCGTAGGTATGCAAGCCTGCGATGTGACGACAGGCGGCCAGACACTGAAGGTGTATCTGCCTTAGTAGAGAAGAGTTGATGATTGACCTGAGGTGGGCCTTCTGGAACAAAGGGCGAGGTCTAGGAGGCTGGAGCCGAGTTCCCGTGGGTGCCCAAGCGAGAGAGAGTAATTATTAGGCTTTGAGAAGCTAACCCAGTGCCGTCCGAGCGGCGAATGAATTTACAACCTGCCTCCCCCAATCAATCAATCAAATGAATATAGAAAAGGTGGGTGAGGGTGAAAGAAGGGAAGTTTTTATTGGTGTAGTATTATTTTTATTAATCTCACCACCACACTCCCAATGAAATTAATTAAAGTATATATGATCCTATATATCGCCTAGTAAGAGAGAAAGTGTCAAAGTAGGAGGATAAAGAGTGTCGGGGCTTAACCCAACGTGCGTGAGTTGTTGATTTTAGTTCGGGGGTTTAGAGGAGGGCTATGACTGTTGGTATTATTGAGACATATTTTTCGAGAGCTTCAGTATGACATGTCAAGAAGGGATGGAGATAAAAATGGGTGGTAAAGGCAAAAGATAATTAATTTTGGGTGGTAAAAGTTAATTTTGGTGAAGTGAGATTCAGGGGCTCTGATCGGTCAAGGGTGGCATAGAGGTTGGGCTGTGGACGAGCCGGCATGCCCCACCGCCTATACCAGTCTGGACGAATCAGATGAGTCTGGGTGAATTTGAATATAAAATTTGGTAATGGAGAAGGTTTTAATGATGGTCTGGCAATTTTGGATGATAAGGGTCTAAAGTGGGGCAGCAAGGCATGGCTGTCAACTGCCGAGTTTAGAGATGATTGCACTGTCTTATGAAGAGCTTAATTTATTTTAGTTTTTATTGTGTATTTGTGAAAGAATTATAAATTTTGGCTGGTAGGTGAGTAAAAGGAAAGGTGAAAATTGAGTGTGAGTTTGTGGTGTAACAAAGTTATTATGTGAATAGGGGATTGGGAGCCTCTCTGTTAATTGGATGCAAAAGGTTCGACCAGGGACGGATGGGTTGAGTGATATTATTAACAATTTGGACAAAGTTATCAAAGGTCTCAAGTTTTTCAAGTTGTTTATTAGCCAGAAAGTTGTTGTAGACATTAAGTGGAGGGATGCGGGAGAGTTCATGCAATTGTTCCGATGTTTGGAACTCATACCACCTAGTTCCATGGATCCACCTCAGTGCTTTGTTCTGTATTCTTTGGAGTTTAATTTTGTGGGAGTTTGCAAAAAGAGTGCTGGTTAGTGGGGCATATGAAAGTAGCGGTCTAATTAGGGCTTTGTACAAATGGGTTTTAGTTTTGATGGAGGCATTTCGAAAACGGAATATTAATTGAAGAGATTTTGAAGCAATGGGGATAATCTGATTTGCATGACGATGAAAGTGAAGTTTTTTGTCAAGGGTTAGGCCGAGTACTTTGTTAGTGGGTGAAACAGTTACTGGGATGCGATGGGGAGGAGGTGCGCGGGAGTTGAGGAATAGTGGTCTAGGACGTAGGTAACCAGTGGATATGTAGGTGATAAAGGATTTTCGAGGATGAGCATGAATCCGCCATTTCTGTTCCCATTGTGCTATTCGGTCAAGCTCTCTCTTGGCTTTGTTTGTCAAACCGTCTATGGTAGTTGCCCTAACAAGTTGCGTCACGTCGTCAGCGTAGGAAATTGTGAGAGAGTCATTATTGATTGGATCTGGCATGTCATTAGTGTAGAGAATGTATAGTGTAAGTGCGAGCACGGAGCCCTGAGGTACGCCTGCATGGAGTGGAAATGAGTCTGAATAGAAATTTGAAAATGTGATTTTGGCTGATCTGTTATCTAAGAAGTTGCAGAGAAGTTTTTAAATTGGTAATGGGAAATTGAAGTTTTCGCAGATTTTGTACTTCAGGCCTACGTGCCATACAGTGTACAAGGCCCTATGTAGGAGCGAAGAAGATGCAGACAAGCTTCTTCAGCAGGGTGCCATAGACCTTTACAAAGAAAACGGTATAGAGATTATCGTTCCACCTGAGATAAAAGCAAAACGAACAATTTTCATTAGAAAATTAGACGCACAAATAGGTGACCACACAAAGGTTGAACTAAAGCATGAATTGGAAGACAAGAATGCTTGGTTGAAGGTGGATGAGGTGATAAGGATTGGAGACTACACCCATATGCTGAAACTTAGATTAAAGAACACAGCTATGGCAGACAAGGTACTGGAACATGGGGTGCTTGCTTTCAACATGAGTATCTCACCAACACAGTGCTCCAAAGAAATATTTGCGAATCTGCTAACATGTTTTAAGTGCCTTGCTGTGGAAGAACACCAGACAAAAGACTGCCAACATGAGGATACAGTTTGTTCGGAGTGTGGACAAATGGGACACAAGTGGGAGTCTTGCACGAGTCAAAGCAAAAGCTGTATAAATTGTATTAGGGATGGAAGACCTAAGACTGATCATAGGGCACTAGCTATGGCTTGTCCTATAAGAAAGGAAAAAATGAAAAATAAACAAAATTCACAAGTGCAGGATAAACTCATCAATGAAAATAAAACTTTTGCTTCAATTGTAAAAGAAGTTAATAAACAGAGTCAGCCACCAACACCAAATACAATTCAACTCAGTGAATTTAAACATACTAAGATTTTAATGTGCATTATGCATGCACATGTCCTTAATGTTTGCACTCCTGGAACATATAGAACTGAACTAAACAAAATGCTTGTAAAAAATAACCTACCAGAAATGTGGTTCCCTGATAATCCAGATTCAGGAAATATATTTCATGCTACATACACTGACAAAAGACCATCACAACCTGAAAATGCAGAAGGAGACACAGCTGAATTAAGAATGGATGCACAGGAGGGACAATCAACAACTGAATTCGACTTTTGTGATCTAATCAGTCAGCCTACAATGCATGCTCCAGGTGCACCAGAGAGTATTTCGGATATACCAGCAGAGAGAGAATGTCCAGATAGGCTGTCTATTGGGTCCGAAACAGGAACTATAACTAAACAACAACGGAAGAAATCAACATGGGAAGCTGAACAACTGGATTTGACTTTCTATGTTGGACCAGAATACAACCTACCAGCTAAACTTATTCATAAAGAAATAATGATAGCAATTACAAGGGGTACAATAAAGTGGATCTATAATAATAGGGCATATGATGAGAGACTAGTGACGGGATTATTGCATGCCGATCAAATAAGCTACACAAAGGCAGCATTTAAAAAGGTTGACAAATCAACATTCAAGAAAAAGAGAAATGGCCTTGAGACAAGAAGTCCTCAAGGTCATCAATACAAGAAAGCGCAACGCTGAAATGGAAAAAAGGTATAACATTTTGCAACATAATGTAAGACATTGGCGTACACATAAAGTACAATTATTAAATATTTATGCAAACATAGATCCTGATGTGATATTATTAAATAGTCATGGTCAGAAAGATGATGAAAAAATTAAAATTTTAAATTACATCACTTATCAATCAAATAAAAGTAATTAAATTAATGATGGTACCGCAATAGCAATTAAAAGACACATAAAACACAAAATAATAAACAACTTCAATAGTGACTGCTTAGCAATAAAATTATACACTACATTAGGAGAAATAATAGTTTCTACGATGTACTTACCCCCAAGAAGACCGCATTTACCACATTTAGATATGATTAACCTAATAAATTATAATCAACCAACGTATATAATAGGAGACCTTAATCCTAGACATGCTATCTTTGGAAATAGAGATTCTAATGAAGTGGGAAGATCACTTAATATGCTAATGAATACAGGTAGACTTCGATATTTGGGACCAAACTTTAATACATTCATGGGACATAGATCTTGTACTAACCCAGATAAGATATTTACGAACAACAAAGTCCATCATAACTACCATATAGAACAAGGTCCACTTACTATAAGTGACCATTTGCCAATCATATTTACATTATCAACAAGTCCAATTCAAATACCTATCAAAGAGAGATTACACATGAGTAAGGCTAATTGGGATAACTATAAAAATGACTTGAGTAATTATAATACACCTAATTTACAGAACAAAGGCACAGATGACATAGAGGTGGAAATAAATAAGATAACACATCAAATCAGAGAAGCTGTAAATAGAAACATACCAAAAACTAAATATAAGACATTGCCGCACAGTAAAACAACACATAAACAAAGGCAGTTACAAACTATATTCGTTAATTTAAACAACTACATTCACTTATTTGGTGCAAATAAAATTGTGATGGACAATATAAAACGAGTACAAAATGAACTAGGAGAAGAGGCATTGGAGATGTCGAGGGCTAAATGGGACAATATTATATATAATCTTAGTGAAGAGAAAGACCCCAAAATATTCTGGAAAAGTATAAATAGAATAATAGGTAATCAACAGGATACAATGACAATTATAAAAGATCATAATGGAGTGGAAATTGAAGAAGATGCAGATATTGAGGAAGCTTTCAGGAGAGAATGGAGTAAAGTATTTAGAATCAGTGAAGAAGAGAATGAAGAATTTGATAGTGATCATGAGGAAGAAATAAATAACTGGATGAATAATAATTTTCAAAGAACTCAGCCTTACGGGATCATTGATATGGGTAGACTAAGAGAGATTGGAGCAATAAATGAATTGGAGTTTTTTCACTTTTTAAGGTCGTTTAAAGAGAAAGCACCAGGGTCTTCAGGTATAACTAGGAATATGAAAATGAATTTACCTGAAAACATGATTAAATCATTAATACATGTTTTTAATGCTAGTTTAGCAACTGGCTATTATCCTGATGCATTTAAGACAGCCAAAATGATATTTATACCTAAGCCTCAGAAAGACACTTCACAGATCATTAACTATAGACCTATATGCCTACTTGAGTTCATGGGAAAGTTATTAGAGAAGATCATAAATAATAAACTAATTCAAGCAATTGATCAACATATCAATCCACGACAACACGGATTTAGGAGAGGCAGGGGAACACAAACAGCTCTAGCTATAACAACAGAAATTATTTCCAAAGCTAAATCTCAAAACAATCAAGTTATTTTAGTCCTACGTGATGTATCAAAGGCATTCGACAAGGTCTGGCATATGGGCCTAAAGTATAAGATACTACAATTAGGATTACCAAGTAATATGGAGAAAATTCTTTGTAATTATCTGGATAACAGATATGCCCAAATTAATATTAGAGGTATTACCGGACCAAAATTTAGATTGTTAAGTGGAGTACCACAGGGAGGTTGTTTATCCCCCACCTTGTATGCGATTTATACTTCTGATATACCTCAACCAACACCATTTAGTGAACATGTTATCTTTGCAGATGATATTACACAGATAATCGCAACACCAAGTAAATCCGTTAATATAGCAATCAGATGTGTGAAGAGAGCAATAGAGTCAATAAATACATATGAAAATAAGTGGAAAATTAAAACCAATTTGAGGAAATTTAAAGTAATTCCGTTGACAAAAAAACACTATCCACAACTGGTAATAAATGATAATATTATTAACTATTCCAATGATGGAATTATACTTGGCATGAAAATTACAAAAAATGGATATCACAAATTTGTAAATGAAAAGGTAGGGAGAGTAAAACAGATACTTAATGACATCACAATGTTTAGAGATACTTCAACGAAAACTAAAGAAAAACTCTACATGTCACTGATAAGATCTATTCTTACCTACCCAGCAGTACCATTAAACATTATTAGGCCTAATTTAATGAATAAGTTACAAGTTTGCCAAAACAAAGCTTTGAAATATATACATAATGTTAATTACCCAAATTTAGTTACTAGTGAAGAGTTACATGCAAGATCAGATATGAAACCAATAAATATAATATTGCACGAACAGGCAAAAGCAATATGGAGCAAAGTAGAAATGCTAGAAATAGGTAATCAAAATAACATGCTAAATCCGGATGAAAATTTGATAAGATTAGAGCCATATATCTTTAAGAGTAGTAAAGACGTATCTCAAAACAATGATCCTGTCCCTATATATACATTTAACTAATACTTAAAGGGAAAACTTTACTTATTGTGACACTCAACTGACAGAGATAACCAAATTATGACATACCAAACTAGATCAACCAAAAGGCTCTGTAAATATACTGTGAGGTAGAGGGCCCACCACGGGCTGTTTACATCCTAAGACATTACCGTTTGGGGGCCAGCATTGTACTTACCATGGTAGCACCGACTGTGGGGGTACAATCCGTGCCCTATCATAACATACACACAGTACCACATTAACCGGATCAACCTAATGCGACCCTCTGGAGCTGGTGCACTGCTACAGCAAACATAGGTTGTATCCTTATATCTCGATGTTCATCCATCGCACTTGGTGGGTACAACATGGATATTTAAGTGAAGGAATTCATTAGAGGTGGAGTGAGTGAAAATTAATATATAATTACTATATAATATTAAGGCAAAATCTCTGATTATTATTAGCAGTTACTGATTGGAGATAATAGTTGGTGGCTTGTTTCGGCCATTGACTGTTTTCTGATCAGTGATAGCAGTATAATTGGGAGGATGTCATTCAATAATAAAATAAATCATAGATAGAGGTAAAATAAGCATGATAGTCTATACTTAATGGATAATAAAGAGTAATTATTAAAACTTAGTAAATTGGGGCAGAATTTCCGATTAATATTAGCATTTGTTGGTCGGAGGTAGTGGTTGATGATTGTTGTCATTAGCTATGCCTCTGACCAATGATAGCAGTATGATTGGGAGGATGCCAATGGGTAAGATAATTCACTAGAGGTGGAGTGAGTTGAAATTTATATATAATTACTATATAATATTAAGGCAAAATTTCTGATTATTATTAGCGGTTATTGATCGGAGGTAATAGTTGGTGGCTTGTTGCAACCATGGACTATTTTCTGATCAGTGATAGCAGTGTAATTGGGAGGATGCCATTCAATAATAAAATAAATCATAGATACAAGTAAAATGGGCATGATGGTCTATACTTGATGGAATTGGATTGATAATAGTGATAATAAATAAAGCAGAATTTCCGATTGCTATTGGCGGTTGTTGATCAGGGGTGGTGACTGGTGATACCACTCTGACTAGTAAAAAAAAAAAAAAAAAAAAAAACGGGGAATGAGAGAATAGAGAAATTTTCATATATACATTATGCTATTCCAACAATACATACTCTATTGTATGTATCAATTAAAAGGTATCATTTAGTTATTTGTTGGATTGTTTTCTATTTTATTGTATTGACTCGTTACATATATATAATGTATGTATATTTAGGTGTATTATGCAGCGGGTATTCACTGAAATGTTTATCTTAATTAAAACTGGCCTTTTGTACAATTAACTTAATAATGGACGAGCAGGGCAACAAATATATAGAAATGATATAACAAAGTAAGACTGACTACTAAAATATATTTAAATTACTGAATATTATATAATGATAACAATGAAGCGTTCTGGTTGAGCCCAGAATCTTTTACTCTCTAATAGTCCATGAGCCAGGCCAGATATCGGTACCACCTGGGGTGACTAAACACGAATGGTACTAAAATGTTTATAGAGTGACTGTAAGTACATTAAGATATGATAGCCTTCTCGCACTGGTAGCTTAGTCTAATTTTTTTGATGCAATAGGGGCGCTACCCAAAAATAAAGATTTTTAGCGTGACGCTCGGCGTTTTCCTCATTTTCTTTAAAATCCATCACACAATCATCGCGAAACTTTGAACACCTATGTAGAATTATATTCTCTACCAGAGTTGTTCCTAGGTATTTTTCAAATTTCCTCATATTTCGGAATATACTCTATATTTTGGGTATTTTCCTCTAAATCTAGAATAAATCCTTAAATATGGGGAACATTGAAAAATATATTCTAACAGCTCTTGTAGCTTATTTGATTCTCTACAAGAATTATTCCGATGTGTATTTCAAGTTTCTCCATATTTAGGGGTTTATTTCATATTTGGGGATTTTTTGTTATATTTTGGGGATAATTTATTATTGGAAGGAGCAAACATATGTAGAGTGGTTTCCATGTAATGTGTTTGTTTGTTCATGGTTTAATGGTGATATTTTTTGCAGGTGTGTGTCGACTGTTTGACGGCAGGATGGAACCATCTGCGAGGAAGAGAGCACGGATCGACTGTATCATCCACTGCTCTGATGATGACAGCGATGCTCTGGTGTCACCACAGGATTTGGACTCCTGGAACACATTGCTCAGGGCTGCAGAAATCAGGCAGCATGATCCAGTCCTGGAAGCAGCCAAGGGCCTTGAAGAAGGAGGAATACCACACATACATTATCACCGTAAATGTCGTAGTCTCTTTACAATGAAGAAGTCACTGGATTCTATCCTTGCCAAGGGTGTCAAGATAGAATCAGCAAGCGTCGACCCCAGGAGGAGGGCATCAAGGGATGCCCCTAGTACTAGCAGGGTGTATGCCAAAGTATGTATCTTCTGCGAGAAGTCAAGCAAGTACATAAAAACAACAAAGACAAGGGAGCCACTCATACAGTGTGTTGAGCTACGAGCAGATGAGAAGATTCGCAGAGCAGCAATAAGGAAACTCAACCAGAGAATCCTTGGTTTAGTTAGCAGAGACCTTGTTGCTGCAGAGGGTCACTACCACAAGTCGTGCTACAAACTCTTCACAAAAGATGATTTCCCAGCGGCCGCCAGGTCGGGTGCAGGTGAAAATCAGGAAGCACGCTACGAAGAGGTTGAGACAGAAGCCCTCGAGGAACTCTGCTTGTATATAAGGACCAAATTATTCCCCAACCCAGAGGTACTGCCTATGACAAACCTCACATCTAGGCTTGAGAGATCCATGATGTCCCGTGGTATTATCCAACTGAAACCAGCGACAAAGAAACATGTTCGCCGAAAGATTGAAACCGAGTTTGGAGAATCACTACGCTTTGTCCCAGATGAGAAAGGAAAGCTTCTAATCTATCCACGCAGCCTCTCAATGGACGACCTTGCCCGGCAAGCACACAAAATGGCAAAAGACCTGCAAGAAGCAAGAGCAGCTAACTCTGAAGATGTCTTAACCAAAGCAGGAATGCAGCTGAGGAATGAGATCAATAAACAAGATGTGAGTCAGCCATGGCCTCCCGATACAGATCAGAATGTCATTCCTGCAGCAGTCACTCAATTCCTGCACACCCTGCTGACAGGAGAGTGTGAGTGTGAAACTCCCTCTGAAAGAGCTCAACGTCTTGCCACTTCCTTTGGCAGTGACTTGGTCTTTGCTGTTACCAGTGGCAAGACAAAACCACCCAAGCACGTACTGCTGACCAATGCTGTAAAGTCTTTGACAGGAAACACAGAACTGATCCGAACTCTGAATCGTCTTGGTCACTGTGTGTCTTACTCAATGTTTGAGGAGATCGATACAGCCCTTTGTATCCAGAAGCTGGAATGCTCAAAGGATGACATTCCACTGCCAGCAAACATCTACCCTGGTGTGTTCACAACCCTGGCCTGGGATAACATTGACCGACTTGAAGAGACCCTAAGTGGAGCAGGTACTTCTCATAGAGTCAATGGCATTGCTGTCCAGTCCAAGGTTGCAGGCTCTGTGCCAGAGAAAGTCCTGCCAGAGATTACCAAGTCCAAGATAAGAAGCAGGAAATCACCTGCCACATGTACCTACCATCTACCCACACAACTAAGGTAAACAAGCTTCGGTATGAGCTGTTCTGTGCAAGACGTGGAGAGGTAGAGTCAAGTCAACTCCCTCCTTGTGAGGACTGCCTCTTCATGCATGCACTGCGTGCAAACTACCAGGCTGCGATCTGGAGGAGAAGTCTTCAGAGCCAGCCATTTGTTGCGAACCCAACAGACTGCGGTTGGATGACAGATGAGGACGGTAAGCTTGCCGTCAACTGGATGCGAGGCTCACCAGCACCAGATGCTGTTATGCAGCTACTGTCTTGCAAGTGTGTGCGGTCATGCGAACTCCCTAAGTGTACTTGCCTCAGCAATGGTCTAAAATGCACGGACATGTGCAGGTTACAGACATGTCAGAACAAGGCTATTGAAGAAGAGCCGGTGGCACAACAGTCAGATTCCGAGTCTGACGTAGATGATATTTAGGAGTAGTAATTTGCCATAATAGTATGTACAAGCCCATGGCATGCTTAGTGTGTATTTACAGGACTTGTATTAAATGTGACAATTACTATATGCATTTTGTTGACATTTAGGCATTCCTGTCCCCAAATTTGACATTTTAAAAAATTTCGGAATTTTCGGTAGGGTATGTCTATTCAAGAAGTGATAACGACCATTAAGCTACCAATGTGCAAGGGCTATCATATCAAAACATAAACTAGAGACATGTAGCAAGCTAAAAACACCTAAGAGAATTAGTCACCCCGGGTGGTACCGATATCCCAAAATTCGGGTCTTGGCTCATGGACTATAACTATATTTCTAACTTCTATCTATTCTTCACCTATTATTACACACCCCAATACCCTCCAAGTTAACCCTCCAAATAGTCTTCCATTCCAAAGTCCCAAATTCCTCCAATCTATTATCAGTCTGTTTCTATCTTTACTCTAGCCATCAGTCAGTCAGTCAGTGTCAAATGCTTTTTTTGTCTTTTGTGATGAGTGCTGTTTTGTGTTCGCGTCTGGAGTGTTTGTTAATGTGAATGTAGTTGGTGATTATGTTAAGTGCTTCCTGAGAGGATCTGCGGGGTCTAAAACCAAACTGTTTGTCAGTGAGAAGTCCTTCGTCTTCGAGGTACAGTCTGAGTTGGCGATTTATGATTGTTTCAAAAGTTTTCCCAAGAGTCTCAAGTAGACTAATGAGACTGTAGTTCAGTGGGTCTTTTCTATTTTGATTTTTCTTGGGAATAAGGATGATTGTTGCAGTCTTAAAGCAGACGGGGAAGTACCCTGATGCCAGGATGGCGTTGTATAAGCAAGTGAGTGCATTAATAAATGTGTTTGGGAGGTGCTTTACAATGTGATGGTTTATTCCTGTGGCACCAGGCGCCTTCCTCCGTGTTGTAGAGAGAATGAGCTTAACTTCGTCAGGCACAATGGGAGCAGTGAGGTAGTTGTCGGGGTTAAGTGAGTCTGTGTTGATGTGTGTGTCGTGAGAGATTTTGTCTGCAATATTATTAACATGTTGTTCAATGTCTCGAATGTGTTGTTGGGCGGGTCTTTCAGGAGAGTGTGGGTGGTATACTTCGGCCCATGTGTCTTTGAAGATGTCTGTGATTTCCCTGGGATCGGTGATGGTGTTACCGTTTACAATGAGTGAAGATGTTGTAGGTTTATTGTGGCCTTTTAAACGGTTTATGTGTCTCCAAAATTCCCAGGGTTTTGTTTTCCTGTGTTTTTCAGCAGTGCGTATGAGGTGTGTCCAGTGGCTGTCATGGTCAGATTGCAGGCTGTCTAGGATATGATTTCTGAGGTGTGAGAGGTCATGTCGTACTCGGCCTAAGATGTGGTTTTATCTATTTTGTTCAAATCGACGACGATAGCACACAAGGAGTCTTTGTGAACGTACAGAAGGTCTGAATGTGTGTCTGACTTTGTAGGATGTTTTACGTATGGTAGTGTTTGCAGCGTTGATGATTGTGTTGTGTAAATGTTCTATTTGTTGGTCTAGATTTGTGTAGTGGAGTCCCTCATAGTCAGTTGTGTAATCTTGTTGTGATAGGATGTGTTGAAATTCATCCCAGTTAGCCTGGGAGTAATTGTAATGTGATGTAGAAGGAATTAAAATGGGATTTGAAGATATTTGCATGAAAATGGGGATGTGATCGGATCCTGATAAAAGCCCAGGGGAAATTTGATGGTGAAAAAGTTTAAATGCTCATTTAGAGAAGATGAGATCAGGTTTGCCAGACCTATTGTGTACGAAAACTGTGTCAAAATCTGGGCCAAGGAAATTCAGTCTTCTTATGTCGTGTAGTGCTAGAAGTTGTGTTCCGTGTGGGTTGTTGGTAGTGTGTTGAAAAGCATGATGTTTAGCATTACAGTCTGCAAGGATGAGTGTGGGCATTGTTGTTAAATAATGTGTTCATATCAGTGTAAGGAATGTGTGTGTTGGGTCTGACATATGTAGTGGCGACTATGAGGGGACCAAGTGTTGTGTGTGCTTTTTCTGCTAAGAAGTGTTTGTATGTCCAGTCTGTCATGAATTCATGTTGTATTGTGCTTTTAATCATGATGCCAACTCCGTTCTGTGCATCGTCGTCAGATTGTCGTGTTGTGTAGCCAAAGAATTTTATTTTGTGTGTGTTGTGTATACAAGTGCTGTTGAGTAATATAATGTCTTGGTCATTATCTAGTATTAATTGAGTGAGTAAGTGTCTGTTTGGGTAGTAATGTCTAATGTTGAATTGAATTACTTTGAGCATGATGGATGATTGTCGGGTGAGTTGGGTGAGTTGGTGATAATGGGGTGGTGGGGTAAGGTTGGTGGGCGGGATGGCTAGAACGGGAGGATCCTTGTCCAAATGACACGGATGGGAAGTCATGTTAGGCGTTTCTTATGGGGCTTTCTGTCTTGCGGGATTTGGATCGAGAGCGGTGGGAATTGGGAGAGGTTGCATCAGCAGGGCTGCTAGGTTTGCGTTTTAGGGGGGATTGAGGTGGGATGGATGGTGTTTTGGGGATAGAGGTAGAGGTAGACGGGGGAGGCATGGATGTTGGTGAGGTAAGGGTGGGGTCGGAGTGTGTCTACTTTGGGGGGGGGGGGGGGGGGGAAGGGTTCTCGGCAGGAGAAATTTGGGTTGTGACTTCTCGAGAGTTGGGAGTAGGAGTTTTGGAGTTGAGGGTGGATGTGGAGAGGGTGGAGGTGCTGGCAGAGGGTGTGGCTGAGGTGGGGGAGGAGATACAGGATGAGGAGGTATTGGGGGAGGAGATGGTTGTAGGGTTGGGGGTGGTTGTGGGTGTTTGGGAGGATTTTGTTTTGTTGAATTGGTACCAGGATTCAGGAATAGAGATAGCAGGGAGATTGTGGGCAGTAAGGCCGTCATTGAAAAGTTTGTTGAACATTGGGGTAACTTGTTGGTCTGTTAAATGGAGAGCTATATTTACCAGCACCGAAGTTTTGGCAAGAATTTCTTGGTTGAAACAAGGGTTTGGTGGGTTGGAGCTGGTGAAGGAGGAGGAAGGTTGGGGGTGGGAGCTGGTGGAGGGGGAGGAGGTCATGGGTAGGGATTGAGGGGGGAGTGAGGGGGTGGCCGCTGAGGCATATGATATGTTGGTGACTGATGGGACAAGAAGAGAGGGCGGGGGTTGTTGGAAGATGTTGGAGAAGTCTTTGAGTTTTTTCTGGTTTGTTTGAGAACATTGAGGCGGAAGGGGCATTCTGAACTTATGGCAATGTGGGGGCCATTACAATTATTGCACTTCAGGGAGCTTGAGGAGCAAGTTGTGAATGAGTGGTCGTCACCACAGCGTGAGCATACTTGTTCATTTTTACAGGTTGATGTTATGTGCCCATACTGGTAGCACTTAAAACACTGTTGGAGGTTAACCCATGATTCAGGAGAGAGGAACTCAGGTGGTATGATCACATGGAAGGCTTTGAGACCTGACTTGAGGAGTTTGCTGGCTTCCTGAGGGGAGGCACAGCGAATTTTGATGGCTTTTTAAGTGTCTTTGAGACATCACAAACTGTGATGTTTCTTTGTGAAATTTCTGTAGCTATGTCATTCTCATCCCTGTTGAAGATGTTGTTATCAGGGTGAGCAATCTTGACAGTGCAAGCAGCTTTTAACTCGGGAGAGACTACTAATTCATACCCTGCATCTTTGAGTTTATTTACGTTATCCGGGGCTAGGTATGCATTAAGATCTTTCTTAGAGGCAAGGCGAACTTTTAGGGTATTATTTGGATTTTTGAAGACTTTAACAATTTGGGTCTGGGTGATGCTGAATATGTGTGAGCCAGGATCATCAGGGGGAGGAGAGTTACATTTAAATTTCACATACAGTGCCATACTGAAACATTAAGAGAGCTAATTTTAAAGGATTACACTTTGAAAATGGGGAGATGGGGGGAGAGATAATTTAAATTATAAATCTAAACTGTACTCAGGGGGCACCCCTACGGAGTGTCCCCAGAAAACACCTAATTCCTACCTATGCCCTTGGACTAAGTCTGTCACAGGGCCCTAAACCTACTTGGAGCTTAAACCCTACCCACTTGCCTCCTCTAACCAGGGGCGAATCCCCCCCCCCCTCGTGGCAATGCCCTCGGGGTTCGGCGTCGTACTACAAGTGGGTTTCTACTGGGCGGGAGCGGGTACACACATTTAATACATTTGGAACAAAAAAGATGGAAAGAAATTGGGGAAAGAAGAGAATATAGGAAAGTAATGACAATGGAGGAGGATAATGATGAGGTAAGAGGTGAGATGAAGGGAGCTGATTGGCCGGGCCAATCAAAACAGCCAAAGTTTACGCTCTGAATATTACAAAAACAGCACATTCTATGTGTGTTTGGTAGATTGCTTATTCTGTTGACATAATATATTTGTCAACTGTCAAACGGCTTTTTTATTTATATATTTATTATTATTATTATTATTATTATTATTATTATTAGTAGTAGTAGTAGTAGTAGTGTAAAACAAAAATAATGGGCTATTAGCTATGCTGCAGTTAAAAGAGTGAGATAATATCAATGCAATGAGTTACCACTCATGGCATTGATATGATTTTATGGTGGTGCACGAAATTAGCTCTCTCTCTCTCTCTCTCTCACTCGCTCTGGCTGGCTTGCTCTCGCTGGCTCTCTCGCTCTCGCTGGCTCTCTTGCGCTCTCGCTGGCTCTCTTGCGTTCTCGCTGGCTCTCGCGCTCTCTCTCTTTCGCTCTCTCTCTCTCGGTTACGTAAGTGGATTCATCATCCTGGATGGCATGTAGGACGCAAACGTTTTCCTACGGTAATATTGTAGGTCTGTCTTTCCTCTTTATATTGAGATACTGTATAATAGATTGTACTAATCATAATTATTGTTGCAGAAAATCAATGTAGAGTGAATATATTTGTTGCGCATGCATAATTTGTATTCGCCAAGTACTTATTTGTTTCTATATTCATATAAAATAACCATTGATGATAAACACATTCTGATGACATATTTGGAATGAGCGTGAACAAAAAATGTCTAAAATGTTATTGATCAGCTTATATTGAAATGTTGACTGAGTAAACTCGGAAAAGCGATTGAATATTTATCATAAATCGCTTTTCAATGTGATAACTTGATTTTGTTTGTCTTAAGGTTTTATATTAGTATGGACTATGGGTATAGGATGTATATATCGGCCACAGTGATTGGGTTGATGTTACGTGTTATGTACAATTGGTCTACTGCCCAGAAATATATTCCTAGCAGAAATTTACAATGACAGAAATAAAGCTAAAATATTACTAATAGTCACCCCGTCCCGAAAGACATCACAATGACCACACCACCACACCAAGGTCAGGTTCAACAATTGGACAAACAGTTGATAAATTTATCTGGCTTGTTTGTCGCCACAGTTAAAAGTGGGAACCGTGGTCGATTCCCTCTTGCTGTACTTTTTTTTTTTTTTCTTTTTTTTAAGAGGAGGTGGTATTGATTTTTCAATATGTATATAACACACCCACACACCCACACACACACACACACACGCACATTCCAACGCACGCCCACTTACATAATAACGTAAACATATGCAGACTTATAAATTATGTAGGCTATATGTATCGCCTGTAACGGACAGAATGTTGGATGCATACCGGTACTCACTTGTGTTCAACAGTAATTCAGAAGCACCACAACTAACTCAGCTATGGTAACAAATACGAGCATAAACACAGAAACTAGGAACTGAAGCTGGTATCACACGAGCGCTTTTTCCCTCAACATTTATCCACAACACTGGTCTGGCAGCTTATGAGGTCAACATTTACAAAATTTCTGTTACCTAAATTTATCTACCATCAGTCTAGTTTCCGATACCAGTGTAAAATAATCCAGAAATGTTGCCAGAAAATTGTTGACTATAAAAGCTCTCGTGTGATACCGGCTTTAGAGATACATTCTGAAGAACAACATGAGCACCCGAACATACAGCTTTTCATAAACACAAATATTTATGCATATTGAGCATATACCACGTTTCTCTCTCTCTCTCTCTCTCTCTCTCTCTCTCTCTCTCTCTCTTTTTTTGGGAGGGGGGGGGGGGGGTCTTGGAACGAGGAGCGAAGAAAAACATACTAAGATGTAAGAGGGATAAGGGGGAGATAGTTGATTTTTCTCCCACATGTTTACTTCCATTAGCTTTGAGATTTTAAGACGTTCCTGAATTAGTTTGTTGATTTTATAAGAACTTTCGCCCCTATTTCATGCCAATTAGTTGTCGATTTCCTGGCAAGCGATAGCGAGCCTGTAATTCAAGGAGGAAGCGGGCTTCGGCCGTGATTTTTTCAAATATATCATTTTAAGCTTGATGGAGGTCTAGCGAGGTTAAAAAAAAAAAAAAAAAAAATATATATATATATATATATATACCGTATATAACTATATATATTCTGACATACGGAGCCCTGTATGTTAATTTCAGAGTTAGAATTAGAGTTGAAGGAGTGTCAAACTACCCAAGCGGCGAAGCAGACCAGCGAGCGAACCAGCGAGGGGGAAACCAGCTCGCCGGCATACCAGCAAACTAGCCTTCACACCTGCGTGCGTCATAGGGGAAGCTGCAAACTACTTCGATGACCCGACGCTATGACGTATGATCGACGCCAGGAGCCCCCATTGGACCACACACCTGTTATGCAACTCGAGGAGCTATGATAGGGGCGCGCACCATCACTCGCCTCCTGATTCGTTCCTACACCATCATTGTTTAGTATATAAGACCCGAGTAGTGGGCATTCAAATCAGTCTCATTTGGAGTTGGGGAAGGTGAACTTGCAGCTGGAGGAAGACGGGATGAAGTATTATAATGGGTTTGTGACTGTCAGTCAGATTATATAAGTGTGTGTTAAGTGTGTTCGGTGTAAACACTTACGTTATGTTGGTTAGTGAGATATGTGATTGGGAATTAACGTTAACGCTACTATTATGTGCTTAACTATTCGATTGGGAATTAACGTTAACGCTACTATTATGTGCTTAACTATTTGATTGCGAATTAACGTTAACGCTACTATTTATGTACTTAACTATTTGATTGGGAATTAATGTTAACGCTATTATTTTGTACTTAACTATTTTAGTTGACTAACTTGTGGACTAAAGCAACTCTTAAGTAATTGGGTTATGATGAAAGTAATACTATTGTTTTATATTAATACTTACGAGTTCTTTAATTTTCTTTTAATTAAGCTTACATTGCTTAACGGTGCTTAGTACGGTGACACTATTGTCTCATATTAGTAATATTGCCTTAGACTAACATGGCTGTTTTAATGTTACTTCTAGTGTTTTTCTAAGCTGAAGAACATTCTTTTAGCTTCAAAATATTATTTTTGCTTTTCATATTATTTGAGTGAGACCTGAATCGAATCTATGAAGCGATCCTGTAACTTAATTTACTCATAATCAAACCTCAATGTTACGTGGTTAAGAAATACATTTAACTAATTATTAAATATATATCTAACTTTTTATGTGACTTTGATATTAATCCTGATGATAATAATAATATAATACTATTAACGTAAGACAAGAACCAAGAATAATTACATTAAATATTAATAAAAGGACATATAAGAAAACTAGCTATTTATTTAAAAAAGGGTAAGAGACAGAAATATTCTTACCTTCATATTTATCTTTCAAGACTTTTTATAGAATTTATAGTCTTTCTTTAGATAAAACTTATTCGGTTCATAACCATAGCCTACTAAGCTTCGGTTAAATAATAATTCTTTATAAATACTACATGACTTTAATTAGTTTCAGTATTTTTTCATAATTAAAGAGTATCAGTCAATAAAGGATACCAAGTCCTAAGATCCAAAAGGAAAGGAAGCAACAACAGGACATAATTTTATTAGATTTTACTTTTGTTTTGCCTTCAGCTGACTGATACCTTAATATATATCTCTGTGCTATCTAGATTCATCAAGTTAACCACTTGAGGATCAAGATACGTAACAGAAGAGTGGCGACCTCGCCAGGATTCGTTTCATACAGTTTCACTCAGTTTCATTACCGTTTCACTACTTAAAAATGAAATATTAATCATGCCTCATCTAATTAATGACGAAGATGCTCGAGTTTTCATAGAATCAGAACCCACAGCCCCTGATATTGACTGTCTGTCAAAATCCGAACTGAAAGTGCTTGCCTCACATCTCCAATTAACTGTCTCAAACATGTCTAAAGTAGAGGTGGCTCAGACCATAAAAACCCACCTGTTCCCTGTAGAAGGCGAGGAGGGAGACGGAGCAGTTGGTGGGATCTCGAGTAAACCTAGCCAACTTGATGAACAATTGCCACCTGGTTTGACCAGTGATCAAAAACTAGAACTAGCCAGAATAAAAGCAAATATCGAAGAAGCCAGCATAAAAGCCAGAGCAACTACCGAACAAGCCGGACTAAATATAGAACTAGCTAGAATAAATGCCGAAGAAGCCAGAATAAAGACCGAACATTATAAATATCAATATCAAACGGCTCAACTAAATGTCAATACAAATGTCCCGTAATTGCTCCCCCTCTGGGATTGACTATGACTAGTGTCATTCCACCTTTCACTGAGGATAATGTGCAGGATTTCTTTGTTTTGTTTGAGGAAGTTGCTGGAGGTATGAAGTGGACAAGAGATCAATGGCCTATTATGTTACAAACCGTTTTGACAGGGCAGGCTCGAGCCACGTATTTGTCAGAAGTAGCAGAAGTTAGGCAGGATTATGACAATCTCAAAGAAGCTATCCTAAAAACCTATCAATTGCAGCCTGAGGCTTACAGGCAATCTTTCCGTAAAAACCAGAAGAAAGTAGAAGAAACCCATAAGGTATTTGCCAGGACCATGACTAAAACTTTCAATCATTGGGTCAAGAGTAAGAAAGTCACAAGCTACAACGATCTGAAGGAGTTGGTCCTGTTAGAACATTTCCTATGGAAAATGTATTCTTCTGTATCCTATCATTTAGAGGGGAAAAAGGTAGATTGTCTTGCCGACGCCGCTGACATGTTTGACACATACGTGCTCAACAACAAATTTCGTGGAAAGAAGCCCTACGATAATTCTAGTTCTAATTTTAAGTATCCCAATCACAAATCTGACAGACCCCGTCACAAGCCTATAACGTCTTCCCCAGCTAGCCAAAATAGAATTGTTCCCCCAACTAAAATGTGACTCAGGGCAATGGTAACAGAGGTGGGCCCCAAATTAATAGTAATGCTCAAAGAGGGAACGTTCCCGTATCCCCTAAAGTATGCACTTTTTGTGGCATGAGAGGCCACCTAGCTTATCAGTGCTGGGCCAAGGAGAAAACCGAGAGATCGGGGCAGACAGTTGCCGCCGTATCTCAAATTCCATATGTGCCTTTAATGCAGGGCTCCCGACAGAAGGAGTACCTAGCACCAAAAGTTCCTTTAATGCAGGACTCCCGACAGAAGGAGTACCTAGCACCACAAGTTCCTTTAATGCAGGACTCCCGACAGAAGGAGCACCTAGCAGCTAACGTAAATCATCTAGACAGGGGTGTAGTAGCATGTGTGGTGCAACCCACTAGGGTTAAGCCAATAATAATTTCACCATCAGTGCAGGACAGTTACCGTCCCTTTATTTCATCTGGCAACGTGAGATTAAATGGTTGTATGCATGAGGTAAAAATTCTGAGGGACACAGGTTCTACTAGCACCCTCATGGTGAATCCTTACACTGAGTGCCCACCTGGCAAACCAGTTGTAATGAGAGGTGCTGGAGGCCAATTTTATGCACACTTGGTAAAAGGCGAAATTGAATGTGAGTTACTACAGGGTGAGGCCACCATAGCTTTGTGTAGGTCCCAAGATATCCCTGTGCCCGGGGTAACACTCCTCTTGGGGAATGATGTTGCAGGTGAGAAGGTCCGACCAGACCCCATTCTGTCACTTTCCCCTGTTAACGAGCCACTAACCGGTGAGCTCGAAAAGGAGATGCCAACAGTTTTCCCTGTGTGTGCTGTCACACGTTCAATGTCTCAAGTAGCAGTTCCCTCAGATAGAAATGTACCGAATGTAAGAGTTGATGAAAGGAATGATGAGAGTGTGAATGACGCTCCAACTGTGCCTGATGATGTGACTGAGGTGGATTTATCTGACACCTTTATGGCTCATCTTGACCCTAACGATGACCATGAAACCCCTCCAAATTGTCCTAGTGGCCTGGTAGAGCTACACAGAGATGATAGTGAATGCAAGGAGTTAGCTGTCAGGTCCGTGAGTGAAGAGGAATGTGAGAAGGAGGGTGGTGAATGTTTCTACCTCAAAGGAGGAGTATTGTGGCATAGATGGAGACCGCCACACAGACCAATCGATGACGGGGCCTGGGACGTCCATCAAGTAGTAGTCCCCAAACCTTGTCATAGAGATATCATGGAAATGGCACATTGTACACCATTGGCAGGACACCTAGGTGTGAGAAAAACTCTAGACAGAATCAGAGCCCACTTTTACTGGCCAGGAATGCGTGCAGATGTAGTGGAGTTTTGTAGAGTGTGTCACACTTGCCAGATGACAGGAAAACCCAATCAGAAGGTGCCTGTACATCCTCTGGTGCCCTTGCCCGTCTTCGAGAATCCTTTTACTCGGGTGGTAGTGGATATTGTAGGCCCATTGCCTAAGACTTCCCAAGGTAACATTTATTTATTAACTATCATGGACATGGCAACTCGCTACCCAGAGGATATACCCTTAACGACTACCTCTGCTCCAACTGTCATCAAGGAACTGCTCAAATTCTTCACCAGAATGGGTTTCCCCCATGAGGTGCAAAGTGATCAAGGAACTAATTTTACCTCTAACATTTTTCAGCAGTCCCTGAAGGAGTTGGGTATCGAGCATGTTAAGTCTAGCACCTACCACCCAGAGAGTCAAGGGGTTCTCGAACGATATCACCAGACATTAGAGGGAATGTTACGTACGTATTGTACAGAGACCGGAGTTGAGTGGGATAAGGGGGTACCTTTTCTTTTATTTGCTACTCGTGAGGTTCCAACTGAATCCCTGGGTTTTTCCCCTAATGAGCTAGTTTTCGGTCACCAGGTAAGAGGTCCCTTGCAACTATTGCAGGATAGCCTAGTTGGCCAGGAGGGGAACCAAATCCTCCTCAAGTATGTTTCAGATTTCAAAACCCGGCTGAGATCCTCATGTGAGTTTGCCGCTCAAAACTTGACAGTGGCTAAAAGCTCCATGAAGACCTGGTATGACAGAAAAGCCCGTGAGAGGGAGTTTCAGCCCGGTGATGAGGTTTTGGTCCTGCTCCCCCTTTTTGGCCAACCTTTATCTGCTAAGTTCAGGGGCCCATATAAGATCATTCGGAGGGTGAGCATTACCGATTATCTAGTAACTACCCCAGACAGGAGAAAGCCCACGCAAGTATTCCATATAAATATGTTGAAACCCTACCATAGGTCCCCTGATTCCTCTCCTCCAGATTCTCCCACTGTGGCAGTGAATGTCAGGACCTGTGGGCAGCCTGGTGCGGACAAAGTCTTCAGTTCTCTTACTGACCCGCAACAGACTGTTCCAGAGCCTGAAGGTATCCATGCAGACTTTGACTTGTCATGTAGCCTATCCAACTTTCAGTATAACTCAGTAGCTTGACATCTAAACTATGTCATCTTCCCTCTGATCAAGCGAACCAACTAATCTCTGTTTTATCTCAGTCTCCCAGTGTGTTCCGTGATACTCCAGGGCTCACTTCTTTGGCCGTGCACGACATCGACGTAGGGGATGCAACTCCCATTAAACTATCCCCCTACCGTGTCTCGCCACAACGCAGGAGTATACTGCAGGTCAAGCTTGACTTTTTGTTTTCAAACAAGCCTATCACAAGGGCCTTAAGCCAGTGGAGTAGTCCGGTCATACTTGTGCCAAAGCCAGACGGGAGCCATAGGTTTTGTAGGGACTATAGGCAGGTTAATGCTGTCACAAAGAACGATACCTACCCACTGCCACGGATGAAAGATTACATTTACCGGGTTGGCCTCATACAGCAGTAAGATAAACTTAATGAGAGGATTTTGGCAATTAGCTATCCCTTGTAGCGAGGTAAATATTATGGTTTAGTAGTGCGCTTTCAAGCCTTCAGCTGTGAGATGCCTTGCAGTTCGAATAACGCTCCAGCTATGTTCCGGCTATGTTCTGATGTGGTACCTGGAGACGTTTCCTACTTTGGGTGATATTCTTATTATATCCTCATTATAATCTTGCTGTTGCCAATCTGGTGGTGAATCTATTTATGTATTATGTTTAATATTATGTACTATACTCCTTAAACTCTTTTCTAGGGGGGAGGTCTGACATACGGAGCCCTGTTTGCTAATTTCAGAGTTAGAATTAGAGTTGAAGGAGTGTCAAACTACCCAAGCGGCGAAGCAGACCAGCGAGCGAACCAGCGAGGGGGAAACCAGCTCGCCCGCATACCAGCAAACTAGCCTCCACACCTGCGTGCGTCATAGGGGACCCTGCAAACTACTTCGATGACCCGACGCTATGACGTATGATCGACGCCAGGAGTCTCCATTGGACCACACACCTGTTATGCAACTCGAGGAGCTATGATAGGGGCGCGCACCATCACTCGCCTCCTGATTCGTTCCTACACCATCATTGTTTAGTATATAAGATCCGAGTAGTGGGCATTCAAATCAGTCTCATTTGGAGTTGGGGTAGGTGAACTTGCAGCTGGAGGAAGACGGGGTGAAGTATTATAATGGGTTTGTGGCTGTCAGTCAGATTATATAAGTGTGTGTTAAGTGTGTTCGGTGTAAACACTTACGTTATGTTGGTTAGTGAGATATGTGATTGGGAATTAACGTTAACGCTACTGTTATGTGCTTAACTATTTGATTGGGAATTAACGTTAACGCTACTATTATGTGCTTAACTATTTGATTGCGAATTAACGTTAACGCTACTATTTATGTACTTAACTATTTGATTGGGAATTAACGTTAACGCTATTATTATGTACTTAACTATTTTAGTTGACTAACTTGTGGACTAAAGCAACTCTTTAAGTAATTGGGTTATATGATGAAAGTAATACTATTGTTTTATATTAATACTTACGAGTTCTTTCATTTTCTTTTAATTAAGCTTACATTGCTTAACGGTGCTTAGTACGGTGATACTATTGTCTCATATTAGTAATATCGCCTTAGACTAACATGGCTGTTTTAACACCTTACGAGCGGCCTATGCGGTTTATTTATATGTACCGCACAGCGGGGTTTTTAGCCAAAATAGGGCTGTTTACGTGATCATTTTCATGCCTAAATAAGACCCAGAACGTAAAACAAGTACCTATCCCTGAAAGGGCATAAACAGAGCTTTCGAATGACACCATAACGATCCTTGTATGATGGATAGTTTTCTTGCAATAACCGTGCAACGCGAGTGCAAAAAGCAGGTAATTCGGTACTTTCGGTACATAATTGAGTATGTAGCGAGTGAGAGAGGGAGGAGGGAGCTGAGATTTGTGTCAGTAGGTTCGCCGCGGTGGTCTGGAGCAGTCATACGCTCGCTAGTCTCCTGCCACCACTTGTCTCTCTCTCTCAGCCACATTACGTGCTGAAATTGCCACTCGACCTATGTCGAGCGCCGCCACATAGTCCAGCTTTATTTAACTCGACTTATGTTGCTCGCCGCTAATTAAGGGTTAATGTTACTTCTAGTGTTTTCCTAAGCTGAAGAAAATTATTTTAGCTTCAAAATAATATTTTTGCTTTTCATATTATTTGAGTGAGACCTGAATCGAATCTATGAAGCGATCCTGTAACTTAATTTACTCATAATCAAACCTCAATGTTACGTGGTTAAGAAATACATTTAACTAATTATTAAATATATATATCTAACTTTTTATGTGATTTTGATATTAATCCTGATGATAATAATATAATACTATTAACGTAAGACAAGAACCAAGAATAATTACATTAAATATAAATAAAAGGACATATAAGAAAACTAGCTATTTATTTAAAAAAGGGTAAGAGACAGAAATATTCTTACCTTCATATTTATCTTTCAAGACTTTTTATAGAATTTATAGTCCTTCTTTAGATAAAACTTATTCGGTTAATAACCATAGCCTACTAAGCTTCGGTTAAATAATAATTCTTTATAAATACTACATGACTTTAATTAGTTTCAGTATTTTTTCATAATTTAAGAGCATCAGTCAATAAAGGATACCAAGTCCTAAGATCCAAAAGGAAAGGAAGCAACAACAGGAAATAATTTTTATTAGATTTTACTTTTGTTTTGCCTTCAGCTGACTGATACCTTAATATATATCTCTGTGCTATCTAGATTCATCAAGTTAACCACTTGAAGATCAAGATACGTAACAATATATATACATATATATATATATATACTGTATATATATGTATATATATATATATGTATATATATATATATATATGTTTATATATATATATATATAATGTATATATATATATATATATATATACATGTTATATATATATATATATATATATATATATATATATACCGGTATATATATATATATACAGGTATATATATATATTACAAGAATATTACAATAAGTGGTTAGTTGAATTTGCATACTATTTGTTTAACTGACTTAAACCCGGGTTATGGGTTAAGCTAAAATGGAATAGTGAGAATAGAATATATATAATACATCAACCAAAAACGGCATAAAATAAAGTGGCAGGGAATGGAACAAGGTATTAATCCAATTCAAAAATATAATTAATTTTTAATAAGGTTATAATGACGTCAGTATTCTTACACTTACATTAATACACAAAGATATATAGACGCATGATATATATATATATATATATATATATATATATATATATATATATATATATATATATATATATATATATATATACCGGTATATATATATATAGAGAGAGAGAGAGAGAGAGAGATAGAGTTACATAGTTACATACAGTAGATACACAGACTACACAGACCTTGCGGTCCCTACTAGGTAGTCCGAAATTAATGTTAAAATATAATTTACTACAAAGTGGAAGGCAAGGATAGCAATGAAGGCTGCTCTCTCCCCACCCACATCTCCCTCCGACCGTTAGTCGGCATGAAATTAAGTTGGGGAAAGAAGTCCCCCAGCAGAATGAGACAAACTTCTACTGAGATATTTATACTAAAGAACGAAGATGCGAAATATTATATACTACTGATGCTTAACATGTTTTTTTTTAGTTTTTTTTGTTTTTTATACCTATACCATTCCCACCTCCTCAAAATGAATGTCTAGACTTCTCTTGAATGTGTCAATTGTCTTACATTGTACCACTTTTTCAAGCAATTTGTTCCACTCGATGACCACACTGTAGGTAAAGAAGTGCTTTGTGACATCGAGATTCGCCCTCCTGGTTTTAAATTACATTCCATTTCCCCGAGTTAATGAACTATTATCTATTTTGAAAAATGAATCTACATCAATTTTGTCAAATCCCTTTAGTATCTTGAAACACTCGATTAATTGACCTCGCAATCTTCTTTTCTTAAGTGAAAATATATTGTTTTTATTTTAGTCTTTCATGATAAAATTGATTTCTCAGTGGCGGAATCAACTTTGTCGCTCTACGCTGCACCGACTCGAGCTTCCCAATGTCCTTGCTCAGATAAAGAGATCAAAATTGCACACCATATTCAAGATGGGGCCTCACTATGCTTTTAAATAAAGGTACTATAATGTTCTCATTTTTATAAGTAAAATTTCTCTTAATATATCCCAATGCTCGATTGGCCTTATTCGCAGCTGCTGCACATTGATCTGAGGTCTTTAGGTTTTCAGATATTAGAACCCCCAGGTCTTTAACCAATGCACTTGCTTTCATTCGTTGGCCTTTCATCTTGTATTCATATTGTTTGTCTTATTACCTAATTGCAAGGCCTGTCATTTGAGAACATTGAATGGCATCTACCATATTTCTGACCACTCTACTATTTTATGTAATATAAATAAGATTGCAGTTTATTTCTGTCTTCTTCGGTTAATATTGATTTTCCTATCTTTGTGTCATCAGCGAACTTTGAGATAGTATTATTTAGTTCAACATCTATGTAATTTATATAGATTAGAAACATTTGGCCCCAGAACCAATCCCTGAGGCACTCCACTATTCACAGGCTCCCACTCAGATTCTACTCCATTTCTCACCACTCTACCTTCTGTTTGATAGCCAGCTTTTTATCCAGGCATGAATTTGTCCTTTAATGACCAACATTTCCAATTGCTTCAATAACTTTCCATGAGGTACCTTATCGAATGCCTTTTGGAACTCTAAGTAAATTATGTCTAATGATTTAGTGGAGTCGGTATATGTAAATAGTTGATTATAAAATTCTATCAAATTTGTTAGGCATGACTTACTGGATCTAAAGCCATGTTGGCTTTCTCTTATTAATTTGTTTGACTCCAGATAATCTACTAACTTATCTCTCAGAATTGTTTCCATAATTTTTCCTATGTATGATTGACGTTAAACTGATTGGTCTATAATTACTTGCTTGGGCTTTATTTCCTTTCTTAAATATTGGAGTAATATTTGTGGTTTTCCAATCACTAGGTACGGTTTCCTGGTTGAGCGAGAAGTTAAATATGATTGTTAAGGACTGTGCTATTTCTTCTTTCATGTTTTTCAGAATTCTTGGGTGAATATTATCTGGCCCAGGAGATTTATTAGTATTTAAATTGTTCAGCTTACATAACACTTCACTTTTGCTTATGGTAAAGTTTCCGATTGCATGCGTTGTTGTTACGTTTGTTTCAGGAGTAGATATATACCGGTATATATATATATATATATATATATATATATATATATATATATATATATATATATATATATATATATGAGGTTAAGGGCTGTTCATGACAAAACACGTAAATCCAAGAACTACCAAAACAAACCCGAGCTGGATAACACAGCACAAACCAAGGACAACAGACACATGTACACCTTCAGGCCGTTTTTCTGGCCCCCCTTCACCCTCAGGTTTAGTCTCATTAGTTTTCAGATTTTAGGAAGTTCGATCCATTAGTTTGGCGATTTTAAGACCTTTCACCCTATTTCTTTCTCAATATTTGTACATTTCGTGCCAATTAGGTATTCGAACCTGTGATACCGCATACAGATCTTAAACAGTACAAAGGAGTACAAAGAAAATCAAGCAACAACATATCTAGTGACCCGTCTAGGTTGCTTGTCCTCCAAAACACTGAGGATCAAGTGTCCAAACAGTGGTTAAGAGTGGGTAAGGGAACATTGGAAAGGGAATTACTGCCCTGGAACTAATGTCCGTGGCAGGATTAGGAAGTTAGTAGAGGACAGATGGGTTAGTAACTGAGGGGGGTATAAAATAAAGTTATTCATTTACAAACGCAGTCAGTCGCGGGTTTGATGTGAGATATTTGTCTAGGCGGAGTTTAAATAAATCAACGGTGATGCAGTCTATAACGTTTCGGGGAAGCCCATTCCACAAGTTGACAACTCGATTGAAGAAGAAATTCTTAGATTCGTGCGAGTTAAAGATTTACCAATAATTTTGCAACCGTTTCCCCGCGTGTAATTAGATTGGTCGATAGTGAAGTACTTACTACAGTTCATATTGTCGATGCCTTTGATGATTTTGAACATTTGAATTAAGTCACCTTTTAATCTGCGCTGGGTTAAACGAAATAGATTTAATTCTCTAAGACGCTCTTCGTATGGTTTGTTCTTTAGGCTAGGTATCATTTTGGTAACTCTACGTTGAACTCATTCTAGCTTGTTTATATCTTTTTGGTAATAAGGGCACCAGGATTGAACGCAGTATTCCAGAAGAGGGCGGACTAAGGAATTGTAAAGGGTTAGGATAACTTCTTAAGATTTAAGCTCAAATGACCTGCCTATAAAACCAATTTTTTTGTTTGCCTTCTTAACAACTTCTGAACATTGTTGACTCGGTTTTAGGTTACTCGATATTGTTACTCCCAGATCGGTTTCTCTGTTTACATTCTTAAGCTGAGTGCCATTCATCGAATAGTTTGCTTTCTCAGTCTAACCATTACACCATCAAGACAGTTAAAGGTTAAGTACATGGCAACATTTTGCTATCCATTTATCGAATACTGGGTGAAAGGAAACAACCATTATTATAGTATTTGTTCTACCTTTACTGGATAGAGGATGCCACATCTAACTCTGGATAGGACAAGCCATCAATACAAAATGTAAAACTTACTAATTGTGCTTAAGGACACTAAACACTGACGTCGTGATTATCAGTTGTTTAACCCCTTCTGTACCTGTGACGTTTCTGTATTATATTATATGTAAATTTAGACGATTGTGTGCAGTTTACGAAGGATCTGTGGTAGTAACAAAGGGTTAAGTGAAATAGTTAGATGTCTGTTAATTGGTGGAGGCCCTTTTTAAACTGAATAAATCGTCTACTAGTAGCCAGAATAAATTTAAAAGGACGGTACCGGTAATGAAGGGGTTAATGTCTGTATTCTACGGTGTCTTGTTTATATATATACTGTATAGTATATACAGTATATGCAGAACAGCAAGTTGAAAGAGGAGTAAACATGAGAGAGATAATTCCTGAGGTAATGAGCAAGACAAGGGACCTTTGATGAGGAATAATGTTGATAATGAATGAATAACGAGGGTTGATGAACGGTCGGAAGGGAAGGAAAGACAGGAAACACTATTAGATAAAGCAGGAGTAAAACAATGGTTATTTAAGAGGAGATGGCCGTATTTAATTTATAAATTATGTATCCTTTTATTATTTGACTAGTTTCCTCCCTAGACCTCCATCAAACTTTAAAAAAACATCCATTAGATCCCCCAACAAGATTATTTTGTACATTTCCCGGCCGAAGGCCTATTCTTCCAAAATTACAGGCTCAGGAAAAACATCGACACCTAAATAGCACGAAAGGTCTTAACCCTTCTCTGGCGGCACCAACTTATGTTGTGAAATAAATATGGACTAAGTGGCGGTTCACAACTTATGTCGTGTGCCATTTTCACCACGTAATATTGCTGAGAGAGAGAGATAAGTGGTGGGAGGAGAGTAGCAAGCGTATGACTGCTCCAGACCACCGCGGCGGACCTACTGACATGAATCCCACCCTCCCCCACCCTCACACACTCCTACACAGGGAATTATGTAGGGAAACTACCTAATTACATGGTTTTTGCACTCGTGTTGCGCGATCGTTGCAAGAAAACTAGCGGTACAAGGATGGTTGGGGTGTCATTGGAAAGCTCTGTTTATGCCCTTTCAGGGATATATAATTGTTTTACGCTCTGGGTCTTATTAAGGCATGAAAATTATCACGTAAACAACCCTATTTAGGGTAAAAACACCCCGCTGGTCGGTACATATAAATTACCGCCTAGGCCGCTCGTAAGGGGTTAATATTGACAACAAAATGGGGCGAAAGGTCTTAAAATCGACAAACTAATGAGCCAAACATCATAAAATCTGAAAACTAATGGGGCTAAACACGAGGAAGAAGGGAAAGCAGAAAAACGGCCCATCTCCCCTTAAAACAAAACAATTTAACACCGACATTTTTTATTTGCTAATACGACAAAGATAATTAAAACTGTCTAACTCTGACTCATACAGATCCTTCCTACGCTGAATTAAATCACTGCTATTCAAAAAGGAATAAAAGCATCATCTTTCTGAAAAGGTAAGGTGAGATAGTTTTTAGGTCGAGTTTTTAATGTATTTATTAGTTTTCTAGTTTCCTCCCTAGACCTCCATCAAAGTAAAACAATAAAAACATCCATTAGAATAATTTGTATATTTTTCAGCAGAAAAATGTTACGGTCGAAGGCCGGTTCTTCCAAAATTGCAGGCTCACTAACGTTCGCCAGGACAAACATTGACACCTAAAAGGACGAAAAGTCTTAACATTGACAAATAATGGGACAAAAGTTCTTAAAATCGACAAATTAATGGGTCAAACGTCTTAAAATCTCACAACTACTGCGCTTAATCATGAGGAAGAGAGGGGGACCAGAAAAACGACCCATCTCCCCTTAATGGCGGCCTAACAGGAGAGTGGTACACGAGTAAAACAGAAGGGGAGGCAAGGCATACCATTAGAGACGGAAATTGCCGCTGTAAGTGCTTAATGGCTTATCCCTCAATATCTTCACCTGACCTGAGGAAGGGGGCGGAAATGAAGGAAACGGTTTTAATATATAGGACTGAATAACTGAGTCGAGAGGGAAATTATGAAGGAACACCCCGTTTTAAACATTAATCCTCCAATACCAACCCCAATGCACTTGTAAAGGCTTATCCCTCAGGTACCTTCACCAAGCATGTTATCCTCCCGGGATTCGAACTCGGGACACCACACCCAGAACATAAGCATCTAAACCATTACACCACCAACACAGTCATATTTTGTGTATCCACTAGCGTTACCATGATTATGTATGTAATAGGAGGTAGAGCAGTAAGATTAGACAGAACCTAAGAAAGCAATGACAAGGTGAGTTAAGTATATCTCAGAAATTCACATGAGCTACATATGTTATTTATACTCTCAGCCGGGCTCGAACCACCAACAGTCTGGACGATTGTCGAACTCTACCACGGCGTGATAAAGGATACTTAGCCTATCTTAACGATATTAAGGAGAAGGGAAATCCTACTTCAGAAATGTATTTCAATTTATATGACAAGTCGTAAGATCCATATTCCAGGATACCATGCAGGGATTTTTACAAGTACCCCCACGCAACTTGGGCTGAAATTAATATAATTTAATTATAACACAACCAAGCACTAGAGTCATGGATATTATGTATGTCTCGCAAATGCACATGCGCTACTAAACGTGTTTATGCTCTCAGCCAGGCTTGAACCACGGACAGTTAGGACGATTGTCCATGCTTTAACCAGCTCTACCAAAAAAGTATCCTTTATCACACCGTGGTAGAAAGGTCTTGAATGATGTAGTCATCATAAGTATTGTTGTTCCCTGTTTCGATATTCCTCCTAATGTAATATATAAAACAACACGCACTCTTATCCCTTTTGCCCTTTGCTAAGTATACTTTTATACGAGATATATTTATATGTAAGAACCGTAGGCGGCCTCCAACACACCTCTTGTCGCAGGTTCTATCTATTACATATTGCATAATTATGTACTTATTTTTTTTTACTATTGAATTGCCTTTTCATATACAGTAGATGAACACTGTTTGCTAATTACATTGTTACCTTTTGTAAATAAACTGTGCATGTGTATATATGTATAAGTGTTTCCAGTAGAATTAGGACCCACTGGATTCATACAATGGTTAATATAGTACCGGTTATGTATTAGATAATAGATCCTAGTGTGTGCCAAAGACATCGATCAGGTGACGGTGACAGGTTCTCCCACGACGATCCTTAAACATGGCAGCCAATTACGGGCAGACGGTGGTTGTGGTGTAGTAAGGGTGTGTGGTGCCAATCATCAGAGTGGGAGGTGTGAAAGGTTGGAGGGAGTCACTTGTTAAAGAGTGATAGAGGATCTAAAGAAGCCCATCCACCTACCCATCCACTTACACACACACATATACGCACGCACGCACGCACACACACACACGCGCACGCACGGTCCCTGTGGTCCAGTGGTCTAAAGTGCTGACCGCGAGTGCCTGGCCGGGGCGAGCTTTTGAGTCCCCATCAGAATGCTAAAGGGTTTTTCAGCCATAGCAACGGAGATAATTGTATCGTGGTTCCTCCCTAACCAATCTGCTATCAGCCTGTGTTAGCCTACACATCTTCTCACCAATACAAAGTGCATCTGCGTATGTACTTGGTGGGAAGCCAGGCACCTCACGATCGCCAAAGGTTGCATGTGACCTCTTAGATTAAGTAGAATAAGTATCGTACTGTACCTAAGTTTAAGAAAAACTCTGTAGATTTTCAGCCTCAGGGCTGCAATGAACAATAAACCGACAATTATTATTAGTTATATTACACACACACACACACACACACACACACACACACACACACATACATACACACACACACACATACACACACACACACACACACACAGTGATAAATCAATTGACCCCCTTTGGTTGTAAGGGTTATTTCTAGGTAGTACCGGTATATACTGTAAGTCGCTTTCACTTTTGTTTATGGTTCTAAGGACACATTTACATTATCTCCTTATGACTATCGCCATATCTTCATTACGCCTATCCTATCCAAGCTCTATGAGAGGCTTTTGGTCAGACGCCTTTCCTCTTATTGTAATAGTCATAATTTGATACCAAACTCACAATTTGGTTTTCGTAAGGAACTGGGTACATGTGATGCGCTTCTGAAACTCACCCATGGACTTGCAATCTCATTGGACAAGGGACATGAGTCGTCGTGTCGTGGCTATTGACTTTAGTTTCTACTTTTTACTTAGTCAACCAATAAAGCAATTCTGTATAAGTTGCAGATGATAGGTATTGGCTGGCAGTTTTTTAAGGAATCTTTGAAGATTTGTTTACGAAAAGATCTCAGTCTGAGGTCACTTCGATGGGTGTGTGACATATCCCACTTCTGTTACTGTTGTTTCCTGGTGTTCCACAAGGGCAGTGTCCTTGGGCGACCTTTGCTTTTTATTATTTTACTGCTGACCTGGTGTTCCCCGAGCTTGAAAAAAAACTCAATCTCCTATGCGATGATACGAACTTTATATGCCGTCAATTCCATCACCAATTGATCAGACATGAAATTGCTACTGCTCTCAATAGGGACTTCGCCAAAATAACATAGTGGTGTGAACTTTGGGGTATGAAACTTAATGCTAATAAAAACAATCTCCATTATCATCAGCAGAATCTCGCTACCTTGGATGCTCCCCACTCCTTATCTACAAGTTTCTGAGAGCAGTTGAGGAATGTTGGATACTCTGCGTTTGTTAGGAGTTACTCAGGATCCCAAACTTACTTTTGAAAAGCAGATTTGGTTCTTCTCCTCTTCCATTTCCCCAAACATTGGTCTGCTTGTCGCTAAGTGTTATATAAAACGTTTTCTTTTGACGCCACAGTTATCAAGTCGTTATTTTTTTTTGCTTTTATTTTGCTTTTTTTTTTTTTCAACAATGTCGAGTTACTGCCTCACCTGTCTGGTTGTCAGCAGCTGACTGCCAATCCTTCAAAAGGTTGCCTTGACAGGTCACTCAATTCTATCACAGTTTTAGTCTACCTCATTTGTCTTTTGATCTGTTCATCGACCGTAAAGTTGGTGCCCTTAGTCTTTTATTTAAAGTTTTGTAAAACAATCAGTCAGCCATTCCTTACATGGGGTTCTGCCAGGGCCCTGGTCCGAGGGCACGTGCAGAACTAGATTCACCAAAGTAACCTCACTGATATTGCCATGAGCCGTGTTAGTTTTTCTACTACACAGCTTTTCACAGTGTTTAGTGCCGGCCATGGTTGACTTGTGGAATAAGTTGCCCAAATGACCTAGGTCAATTCAGCTCATATCTCCATCTTAAGTTAGAGTTAATGCTTTTTTTGCAGCATTAATTCTAATTTTAAATCTTATTTTATTATATTTTATTGTTTTATATTTATATTTGATATCAGATCCTCTGCATAATATTTTATTATTCATTTTATCTGTGTTTAATTTTATATGTATATATACAGTACACTACCAGTATATATGTTTTTTTTTTTTCCCCTACGATGCCGTTAGTCTCTCTCCAGTGCTTCCGGTGTGTTTTGTGTGGATTCAATTCTTGCTGGTGTTTCGGCCACCCTGGTTGGAGACTTCGGCATTATCATATAATCTATAAATAATAATAATAATAATTAAAGTTGCAAGCAATCGTTGTGCGGGCGTTCGATGCGGGAATTGCACGCATGGTATTGGGTTGGATACAAGGGCTGTGTAAACATAATATATCAAAATATCATGTATCTTTTCGGGGATGGACGGGAAAGTACAGAAGGGAATATAGTGATAGCCAGTCTTGGCTATGGGCCACTTAGACCATTAAGGACGTGATGACCATTTTGGTTTAATTTTAAAGCTATTAATCCTGTACGAGGTAGGCATAATTGCCCGAAATTGCCTTCATTCCCTGCCCGCATTTTCATGCATAAGCAAAAACCAGACGCGTAATACAATTACTGTATTCGTGGATGGAAAGTACGGTAATAGCTTTCAACATTACTCCTGAATCATCCCTGTATGACGTCTGCTTTTCTTGTAACGATCTTGCAAACGAAGGGACAAAATGGCAAAAAAATTACACAAATCTCGATAGGCGAAGATCGCTAAAAATTGCCATTTATTTTCTGTTTTCGCTATGTGTGATTCTGCACTTAAGTGAGCTCTCTCTCAAAACCAAACCATCAGTGTCGTGGGCGGGGACTGTAGTGCTCAGGCTGACGGTCCATCAGCGATACTTGCAAATAGCTTGCCTGCCTCACAGGCTACCAAAAACAGCCAGGAAAAATTGTCTTTCCGTCATTATGAGAGGCCCCGCTGGGAATTGGGTTGTTAGAAGAAGTTGGGTTGTTGTGATTATTTGATAGGGGCACCATAAGGGTAATGGTTGGTGGCCTTTGCTCTTACTGTACAGAAGCTTGGCCTTTTTATGGAATGGTGACCTTTTTGGTTAGCCATGGAGAAAATACAGGAGGTACACATTATTATTAAAGCTAACCATCATGTTAAAAATATCTCTATAGCATATTTTTGTTTTAGCTTTACTTGGCATCCTCTTCCTCTATTGGATATAGCAATTTAACCCACTACAAAAACTCCTTATGCCCGCAATGGTGTGGTAATAACGCCCCTGGGGCCAAAAAGTTCTAAAAGGACGATCGAGTGATAACTCAAGCGAGCTTGAAAATACGCAGGCGTTTCATTCATGGTCACCCCTTCGGGGATCAAGGTGTCCGCTCATATATACCGGTAGGCTATAGATAAATTACTTTTTGGTTCTCTTTTCCATTTTATTTATCCTGTTAAAGTTGCTTGATTGATTTTTGTGGTAATGTAGTTATTATGTGGTGTAATTTTACATATTTCAGACTAAATCTGAGGAGACAAATGCAATTTATTTGTGCATGTTCAGTAAGTATTGCTCGGGAAGGGGGAAGGGTCACTGTAATCATCTTTTGGGGTAGTTAATTCCTATGTTTTTATTAATGTTTCTGAGATGGATTGATTTTTGTGCTAATGTAGTTTGGTTTATTTGGTATAATTTTACATATTTTAGATAAATAAGAAGAGCACATTGCAATACAATGGGGGCATTTTCAGTTAGTATTGTGGGGGACAGGAAGGAGGGAAAGGTGAAAATTACAGTATTCATCATAGGAAGGGAATGAGGACTTTTTTCACGCAGTTCCGGACTTACGCTCATTATTTGCCCTGAAATATGTTGTGGAGAAATATCATTGAGAAGGGACAAAAGTTGTATGCTGATTTCATGGACTTGGAGAAGGGCTCTATGGACAGAGTGTAGTTGATGAGAGAAGGTACTGGTAAGGTAGAAAGTACTTGGAATATACGGAGCAGATGAGCAAGTTGCGGAAAGCAGTGTGAAAGTATGTATGAGGGTTGCAAAGCCGGGCAGTATGTGGGGAGAATGAACAGAAGCTACTTAGGGAGCGGAATGTTGGGTTAAAGCAAAGGTATAATATGATAGCCCCATGGTTCGGTTGGTAAAACTATATACCGGTGATAGACGAGAGAGATGAATGAGATATATAGAGATAGAGAGATAGATAGAGATATAGATAGAGAGATAGGTCTACTGTATATGGAAATAAAGTCACAGCAAAACCCGTGTCTGTCTGACATCCCCTGAAGATGTAATTAATACACGAAAGGGCTTGGGACTCAGTGTTTTTCTTCTTACCTTGTGGATTTTCCGGAATACTGCTATATATATATATATATGATAATATATATATATATATTATATATATATTAGATATAGATAGAATATGGATGGGAGTCAGAAACTAAATTCAAGGAAGGAGCAGTGGATGTTGGTGTTACTGCTGTTTTGCTGACAATATGAAAAGGAAATGGCAGGGTCTGGTAAATTATGTTGGGAACAGCTGATCGGGAATACTGGAATATGAAGGTAAATGTTGGGAAGCGCAAGGTTTAGGGTCGTTCGAAAGGGGTGAAGCTACAGAGTGTGAGGTGAAGTTGACTGGTCAGGCTATGGAGATTGTCCGCTCATTTAAGTATCTTGGCAGTCCTGTACTGAGTAAAGATGGAGGAGAAATGGATGAAGAAGTAGGGAGATGGGGCAACAGGGGAAGAGGGTTGTCGGAATTGATGAAGCAGTAGTAACAAGAAATTAGGGTGGTCAGCATGGAAATGAAGAAGTCCGTGAATGACAGTGTGGTAATCCCGACACTGCCTTACGGAAGCGAAGCCTATGGAATGTTGTTGGAGAGATTCAAAACCAAGAGGTGTGAATGAAAGGGATGGAAATAAGTAACGGAGAAGTGTGGTGCAGAGTTACATGGAGGGATAGACAGACGAATGAGGAAGTACGAGAGACGGTGTGGTGTGAATGTAATGAGAGAGTGCGAAATTGTTACACCTTGATGATAGTTGAGGCCATAGTGGAACGTATGGGAAGCGAGCGAATGAATATAAGAGAGTGTACACAGTGAAATGGCAAAGGAAAGAGGGAGGAGGAAATAAATCGAGGAGGAGAGGTGAAAGGATGTGAGATTCCAAACGTATATGCGTGAAAGCGGGGCTTGGATGGGAGGAGGCGGTGTCGAAAGACTGGGGACAGAGATGCATAGGCGCGAGCTTTCGATTCGTGAGACCCACCCTTCAGGCATCAAAATGCGTCCGTCAATAGATAGATAGATAAATTCATCTTTAGGGCTATTTATCTTACATTTGTATGTATCCTGTTGTGTACCGTACTTGATGGACATTTTTGTGGCTAATGTAGTTGCTATTGGTGTAATGGTACATATTTCA
>CM064551.1:5957164-5992164 GCA_032716605.1 Paralithodes platypus
AATAAGGCCAAAGCTTCAATAATTGCAATCACAGAAACCAGGCTGGATTCAAGTATAAACGATGAAAAAAAATATTCAAGGTTTCAACATGGTTAGCAATGATCGCAATAGGCAAGGGGGAGGAGTATGTCTGTATGTAGAAAACAACCTCACACACACAACTAGGACCGACCTCCATGTAGAAAATCACGAAGCTCTGTGGATCGACCTACACAGTACACCTACCGAGGACAAGACCCATCACAATTGGGGTGTGCTATAGGCCACCAGACGACACACAATTCTTGACCAAATTTGAACGAACTTTGTCATCGCTAGACCCTCGGAATGAATCCATTATACTAGGGGATTTTAACCTGTGTTACAAACAACGAAATAATAGGCTTGTACGAGAATATAGGCACATACTGACAATGCACAATCATAAACAACTCACCACAACCCCCACACGTATCTCTGAGATCATTCCCACAATATTAGACCACATAAACTGTAACAGAGAGGAGAAAATATCCCAATCAGGGGTTATACAGACTGGGATAAGTGACCACTTAGTCACATATTGCACACAGAAAACCACAAATATTACCCTAGAAAATCACAAGGTTATCAAAACAAGGTCACTCAGAAACTACAACAAAGAAACATTTCAGGACATTTTATGGAATACAGACTGGTCTCCAGTGTTTGGAAGTACATACGTTAATGACGCATGGGTTGGCTTCAGAACCATCATCATAAACATCCTAGACGAAAAAGCTCCTCTGAAAGACATACCGTACGAATTAAAGCAAGGTCAGACCCATGGATCAACAATGACATACTACACCATCTGGAACACAGAGACAATCTGTTAAAAAGGCTAGTGAAACATAGACAGGATCAAGGTCTGAAACATGAGTTCAACAGGGCCAGGAATAAACTAAGTAGAAAAATCAAATCAGCGAAAACTAAACAATTTCCACAATAAGGCAGAGGAATATCAGAATAACCCCAAAAAACTATGGAGGCACCTAAAAACAACAGGATACAGCAATAAGGCAAGGGATTCGTCTAACACTAATATTGCTCTCAACATTAATGATCAGGTTTGCCACGATAAACAACAAATCTCAACCTACTTCAACACCTTCTTCACCTCCATAGCAAATACATTTGCACAGAACCTACCGCAACCTCTCAATAAATACACGACAAGGGCCACCTTTCGAAATTTCTACAGAGATAAAGGCATACACCCGAACACATTTGGATTGCAAAATGTTACACTCAAATACACTTTTGACGAGCTCTCTAACCTAAATGTACATAAAAGCACAGGACCAGACAAAATTCCTGCCAAATTTCTACGAGATGGAGCCATTGGTATAGCAGGTCCCCTAACCCACATCATCAACCTGTCAATTAACACCAACACTGTACCTGCTGAACTGAAGGAAGCTATTGTAACCCCTCTATTCAAGAAAGGAAATAAACTAGAAGTTGGCAACTACAGACCAGTTAGCATATTATGTATTGTATCTAAAATCCTTGAAAGAGCGGTATACACCCAAATTGAACACTACCTCAAAGAAAATGATCTATTTTATAAGTTTCAATCAGGTTTCAGATGGATGTACTCGACTGACTCCTGTCTCATCCATTTAACAGATCACATTCGTAAAGAAATGTCTAAAGGTAACTACACCGGTATGGTTCTTCTTGATCTACAAAAAGCGTTTGACACAGTTGACCATGATATCCTATGTAATAAACTACAAGCAATGGGCATTGGGTCTGTGAACTGGTTTAAATCTTATTTTAGTGGTAGAACACAAAGAGTCAAAATTGATTATAATATATCTGATCCTTTGCCAATTAACTGTGGGGTCCCGCAGGGAAGCATCCTTGGTCCCTTACTCTTTCTCTGTTATGTGAAACGAAGGAACTGAGCGTCTCGTGTAAATTATTGCTGTATGCTGACGACAGCGTGCTTCTGGTTTCAGGAAAAGATCCAATAAGTATTGCCTGGGCAAGACGGAAGCCATCTTATATGGGACAAAACGTAAACTGAAAGACATTGTGGGGTTCTCGGTCAACTGTAATGATATTCCTATAACAACAGTGTCACAAGTTATATATCTCGAAGTAAAACTAGACTCGAGTTTGTCAGGTGAAACAAATATGGAATCTATCCTGTATAAGTGTAGAGCACGTATACAATACCTGTATAGACAGGTGGGATGCTTGCCAGCGGCGACCAAAAAGACCCTTTGCCAAGCGCTTGTTCAATGTCATTTTGACTATTCTGTGTCATCCTGGTACTCTGCATCATCTAAATCAGCACAGCACAAACTTCAGGTCACTCAAAATAAAATGGTTAGGTTCATGCTGAACCTAGGACCCAGATCACATGTTGGCCAGGAACAACTTCAGTCACTAGGTATGCTCAATGTCTCTGACAGGGCCAAACAAATCAGGCTCACTAATGCCTTCAAAATTGTCTATGACAGAGCTCCGGAGTATCTTAAGAGTGATTTTGTTAAAGCAAATGAGAGGAGTGGACATAATACAAGAAACAGGATGTTTAATTTTAAGGTCCCGAGAATCCAAGGACCGGGTAAGCAAACATTCTTCTTCACTGCCATCAAAGACTGGAACGACCTACCCCAGTCAGTCCGTGAAAAGAGAACACTGTATTCCTTCAGACGTAGCATGAAGGAACACCTGAACCGGATAGCTGCGAGAAGGGAGCACCAAGCTTATGTCTACTACTATATACGACATAAGAGATAGGCAAACCAAACTGAAATGATTACTGATTACGGATTACTGATATTTACCATAGAATATAAGGTATCTTAACATAACCCCCTAGAAACACTTTCTCTAAAGTATTTCTTTCTTTTATCCTCCCCTTTTCCCCAGCTAACCTAATCCCACAAGGACCCCAATGGAAATACGCCTAACGGCCTTATTGGGCTATCCTTAGCTGGAATTATGCAAAGCTGGTACATGTCATATTTGTAACATACTATGTGGTACCAACTCTGTAAATTGCTAACTGAAAACATATTATTATTATTATTATTATTATTATTATTATTATTATTACTACTACTTTTTTAGCCTAGCATAAAACAAAACGGCATAGCCTAGGCCTACAAGCTAGATAGTCGAGTGAGTTGCCTCAGCATATGAAGGCGATTCATTCACGGCCACCCCCTCTCAGGGATTACGCCTGGCAATTAGATAGATAGAGATTTAATCATAGTATGGTAGGGTAGATCATTTAGTTTTCTATCAAAACGTTAAGCAATTGTATTCACCTGATGAAATGAAACTCTGGGCAAGAGTATATGTATAGGCTAAGCAAAACTTTTCGAGAAACGCATACACATACGGTTGGTAGTTTGTGTACTAGGTTACTTTTGTTAAAGCTGGACGTGTTTACTCAGTTTTAGAAAGAGCTCTCGTATTCCCGGTATTAGCCTATATCTTATTACAAATGTAAATGTGAATAACATATTCGCAACAAGGATCAACAACTAAGAGTTTCTTACCAGTTACGACATTCCACAGCAAGAGATACACCACATCACACTGCTTATTGTCCATGTTACATATTTCCTGGTGATAACACCGAGCATTTCCACAGCCCATCACGGTTAATAAGGTTGTGGTAATAATTGAGGTATGAATTAATGTTTGTGGAGCTGGAAATAAGCAAAACTATGACACGAAAATACAGCCTGACTGCCCTCCGAGAAGCATTCGAGGCGGATTCCCGCCAAAATGTCATGTGACTCACAGCTCGTATATATCACCACACATACAGTATAGTTTATTGATTCCACAACGCCTTTATTTTGTCAAAATGAATTCCAATGATTTATAAAGAAGAAGGTTCATGAAATATAACTTGAAAAAGATGCTTGAAAAGTGTCATATATACAGTAAATAAAGGTAATAGAAGTATCCGGCAACTCTAGTGATAAATGATTGCCTCGTTTTCTAGATACATTGCAAGGGTAAAAATTGAGTTTTACCATTATATAAAACAAAATTCAGTATTTAGTTAACTTAATTTATATCAGTGTATAGGCTGCTACAGTTCATAAAGAACAAATATGGTATATAGTCAATATTACTTTAGTTATTCAATGCCATGGTTTTACAGTCTATGCCTGTAATTTAAAATACAGATATTATCTGTATTTTAAGTTTACTGTGAATTTTCTGTTGATAAATACAGAGACAAACATGTAAAAATACAGAATTTTTGTACAGTGTATGTGACGATTTTGTCCTGGTGAGCGATAGTGACCCTGTAATTTACGAGGAACAGACCTTCGACCGAGACATTATTCTACTAATTGTTTTACAAATATATCTTTAAGTGGGGTTATGAGGGGGTTTCTATATTTTTAAAGTGCACTCTACACTCTCTGTCATAATACTATACTGCAACGCCTACTGTTAATGTCCTCTGTACCGGCGACGTCTTTTTCATTGTATTCTAGCTATATTTAGACGATTTTGTGCCGCTAAGGAAGGATGTGTGGTAGTAAAAATGGATCATTAAGATTGCTCGAAGGCTGTTAATTGCTGGAGGCCCTTCTTAAACTGAATACTATCATCTATTAGTAGCCAGTATAAAATGCAAAAGACGAAACTGGTACTGAACGGGTTAAGGGGGGACGGGCGTCTTTGTTTAGCCTACTCATATGTACTGTACAGTATATCTTTTTAGTTTTTTTTTTCTTTTGTAGTTTCCTCCGTAGACCTTCAAAATTATAACAACACCCGGGCCAAGACCCTCCTTCAAGATAAATTTGTAAATTTTTCGATAGAAAAATTACCTGGCCGAAGGTCGGTTCCTCTTAAATTACAGGCACGCTATCGCTCGACAGGAAAAAATCGACACCTAAATGACACGAAAAGTCTTAATATTGACAAAGAAATAGGGCGAAAGGTCTTAAATCGCCAAACGTGATAAGATCTGAAAAACTAATGGGGCTAAACACGAGGGAGAAAGCGGTCCAGAAAAACGACCCATCTCCCCTTAATAAGGATGATCTCCTTAATGAAGCTAATAACCTTGTACCGCACCTATAACGCCATCATCATCATTCCGCTCTAAACCATTGTTTGGACACTTACTTGATCCTCAGTGTTTTGGAGTACAAGCGGCCTAGAAGGGTCACTATAACTGTTGTTGCTTGATTTCCTTTGTACTCCTTTGTACTTTGTACGCTCTATGACCCACGCGTTATATCTGCCTAAAGGCAAAGGCTGCTAAAATACCCGTTCATGTCAAACAGTAGTAGGATATATATGTCTAAAGCCTCTTAGAACAGCATTTTAATGTAATCCCTCAGTCAATCAGTGTTAATGGTTTCTCGCCCACGCCAATATAACTATAAATATAGAGGCATTATACTTTTAGTTGTCAATTTTATAACCTTTCGTGCCATTTAGGTGTCGATTTTTTTCTGGCGAACGATAGCGAGCCTGAAATTTTAAGAGGAACCGGCCTTCGGCCAGGACATTTTTCAACCGAAAAATTTACAAATTAATCTTCAAGGAGGGTCTAGTACTCTAGGGGGTGTTATTTTTAAGCTTGATGGACGTCTATCGAAGAAACTAAAGATGATATGAATAACTGAATATATAGGCCCAAAAAAACAGCCAGTATCCCCTTAATAGTTTTTCACCCACGCCAATATAACTTTATCAATAGAGAGGCATTATACTCTCCAGGACAACTTGCACATTTATTATAGTAGCACTGCTAATGTTGAAAATATATTCGTGAAAGTTTAATCAAACAGGAAGCACTTTTACGAATGGTTACTACTGTCATATTTATCATAATTTATAAATATTCTTGTTTACATAATTCAGATAATTATATTGTTTCTAAACTGATCATGTCTTGCAGAGATTTAGCAACGGCATTTCTTAACACATGACAATAATTTCTCCATTTAGTTTCTTATAATCATTATTAGTTAGTTGCATGTCCGTGTGTGATATCAGGAAACCACGGTATTTGTTGCACACACTGAAACCGTTATATTACACTGATACCTTGGTGGAAAAGCTAAGAATAGTTAGCCTTAGAAATTTGCCTTGCGTTACGTTTTGCTTCCATTTGTCTGTATTAGTTCAAAGTCACAGTCTTGTATTAATTTCGATAAAAACATATTAGCACTTTTTTTTTTTTGTATACATTATTATTAGTGTTCTTTTCAATTGATGTGTGTGTATAGCTCTCTCTCATCTCTTGTCTCTTTATCGCTCGTCTCTCTCTCCCTCCCTCCCCTCTCTCTCTCTCTCTCTCTCTCTCTCTCTCTCTCTCTCTCTCTCTCTCTCTCTCTCTCTCTCTCTCTATGCTGTATTATCCTTGCATCATTCATTACATTCCTCTTCACTCCTGCCCCTCTCGTCTCTCTTGGTTCTCTTGTGAGTAGTGTTTCTCCTACATCTATCTTTTGTCAACGTGTATCTATTTGACTATTTTATGAATATATATATATATATATATATATATATATATATATATATATCTCACACGTACGCGTGAGCTAATAAATGTTTTAAAGGTGGTGGGGCGTCCGAAATTAAAATTAATTTATAATTTATTTAAAGAGATGTTTAGATCTCCAGTAATCAACCTGACTACTCCTTGTCAAAACTAATCTTCAATATTAGAGAACAAATCAAAAGTAGATGTTGAATTGCGATCCCTTGCAACTAGTACTCACGTGAGGATGTGACGTACGCCCAGGCAAACATTTGGGAAGTAAACACCAGCAAGTATAGCAAAAATGGTGAATAGGTGTGCTGTTTTCGGGTGTAGCAACATCCCTGGACCAAACATAGCACTACACAAGTTTCCAAGTGATCCATACCATTGTGACAAATGGGTGAAGTTTATACAAAGAACCAGAGTGTGGGAGGCAAATCCCAAAACAAGCTTCATATGCAATGGACATTTTCGTGATGAATGCTTTGAGAATAAAGTGCAGTGGAGTATGGGTTTGGCTAGATGCACCCGCTGATTGCCTATAGTATCCTATACGGACTGGGGTCTTGTCACGCCCAGTGCCAGGTCCGTATATATACGGACTCGCCGAAAACAAATCGTAGCAGCGAAACGACTGCACAGTGCACCTATAGCTTTCATATTTCTACCACACCTTACCCTTCTGGCGTCTTGCTACCACCACCCCAACCCCCTCCCCCAATCCACTCGCCGACCATGGGTCGCCGCATCAGGCCATCACAAAGGAAAATATGTGGCGGCGAAACGACGCACCAATTGGTTCCATATTTGTGTGACAAGTCCCCTACCCTTCTGTCTTCCCCCCACCACAACCCCAACTTCCTCCCACCACCCAGTTCCAGCCTATCCGTAGATCATCACATAACAAAATGAAAATCCGTGGTGGCGAAACTACCTCACCAATCGGCTCCATATTTGTAACGCGAGTCAATTACCCTCCTACCTTCCCCCCACCTTCCCCCAAACCACCCTCCCACCCATACGTGCTTGCCAATTTCAGGAGTCAGGAGAGTGGATAATATGGGCTAACTTAAGCCTAGCCCAAATTATACAGTCAGTGTCGATGGATATAGGGCTAACCTAGGCTAAACAAAAATATTGGCTGAAATTCAACTACTAGCAACAAGGCTTAAAAAAAAAAAAAAAAAAAAACAAAAAAAAATCGATCGCCGCGGTTTAAGTTCCCGTCTATTTCTACAGCGATTTTTTCTGTTATTTGCACCCTGTTGGCAATGTATATGATGATGACAATAAGTCATGGAGGCGTGAGGGGCGGGCTTTCATTATTGTATCCAAATGCAGTCAAAATAGACGGGGACATGATCGCTAGCGTCCGCCGCGGCTCCGAGTAGTGTAAACAAGGCGGGCGGTAATCACAGCTGCTTCTCCCTCCTCTCCTGCTGCTGGATCTCGTCCTACAGGTTCATACATATAAGCCTGGACACCACCAATATTCATCACTTGAGGTTCTTTGCCATAATCACGGTTATCACCCTCAGTATTGGCAAACGAATCGGAACTACTGTCACTATCCTCCATTTCCACCTGTCAGAAGAGCTTGTTGTGTTCCTTGGTATACGTCATCAGAGCGCTTAAACTCCGAATCCAGAAAAGTGTCACCCATATCCTATTTTGGCCATTATATTAATAATTAAGCCATTGTAGCAGAAAATCTTGCAGCAAAAGCTATAGTGCACACTGCCGGTAATGATTGTGGAGGAAAATAATAGCATGCACACCCACCTTTAATACTCCCAGCCGAACCTTTGACATTCAGAACGAGTGTCCAAGCTTTTAATCCACTACATCACTTGTAGTGGATTAAAGGCTTGGACACTCGTTCTGATTGTTTGAAGTTCGATCCCAGCTGAGAGTATCTAAAAAAATATATATATATATATATATATATATATATATACCGTGTATATATATATATATATATATATAGATATATTATATATATATATATATATATATATATATATATATATATATATATATATATATATATATATTCACTACCTGGACATCTTTCTTTAACATTCTATCTTTTCATCGCCACTTTCTTTTTCAGTTTTCATATTTCTCCCCTCCTGGTCTTTCACACGATGGCTCTTACAACATTCTTACCACCCTCGCTATCACCTCTTAATCTTTCATCTTTATTCGAAAAAAGAGCAAAATGTGTATAATACTTCCCAGCATCTGTTTGTTGCCTTTTTTTTGTATACACACTCATAATTACACAATTTATATGATAGTTTTTAACAAATTAACCCTTTGGCTGCGGGCTGTTTTGGGCTATTTAGGGCATATTCAGGAACTCCTGAATGATAAATCAAGCATCTGCATTAAATGAAGTGTATTCTGCCGAAAACTAGGCGAATATAGCTTCAAAATGACACCAGAACGGACCGTGTATGTGGTCTGGTACACTCGCAGTGGTCCCAGTGAAACGCGGGAACCCCGCTATTATGTAACACTCGCTCGCTTGGCTACACTGATGAGAGAGACAGAGAGAGACTCGCCCGAGACACAGCCCAGCTCAGTGAGCCGCTCGGTGCTCTGAGGGTCGGAGTTGGGCCCCTCACTCTCCCACCCACTGACACTCAATTTTTTCGTTTTTTACAGGCTTTTAAAGCCTTGAAATTGCTGTAACTTGCCAAAACATTCCAGAACGTCACCCGCAGCGAAAGGGTTAAAGGTGCTATTAGAACTACGCTGGTTCCCCTCCCACGACCACTGAGCATGGTAATTTCGGATAGAGTTTCTAATACTTAAGGGGGAATTAGTCGCTTTTTCTGGACACCCTTCTCCCTCATGCTTATTATATTAGTTTTGAGATTTTAAGACGTTTGTTTCATTTGTTTGTCGATTTTAAGACTTTTCGCCCCATTTCTTTGTCAACATTAAGACGTTTCACAGCATATTGTTGTCGATTTTTTCATGGCGAGCGATAGCGAGCCTGTTATTTTAGAAGGACCTTTTTTTGTCGAAAAATGTACAAATATATTTTGGGGGGTGTTATTTTAAGCTTGATGGAGGTCCAGCGAAGAAACGTTAACATAAATATATTAATAAATACATAGACCAAAAAACTGCACTTGCTTGACATAGATGACCCACACTTTGTGGTCGGGCAAGAGGACGTGGCCCTTGCTCCTATCCTCACATCCGACAGTACACGTTTATGACAGAGTAAAAACTGGTTGGGTCAAACCGAAATTATTTAGCTTTTCATATACTATACTGTATATATATTTAGCTTTTCATATACTATACTGTATATATATTTAGCTTTTCATATACTATACTGTATATATTTAGCTTTTCATATACTATACTGTATATATATTTAGCTTTTCATATACTATACTGTATATATATTTAGCTTTTCATATACTATACTGTATATATATTTAGCTTTTCATATACTATACTGTATATATATTTAGCTTTTCATATACTATACTGTATATTATATATTTTCTTTTTACAGGGGCAATGCCAGCCACAATAGTACACAATGCAGGAACTAGGAAAAAGAACAGATGTGAGTGAGTGTGCATGCGGTGCGTGTAGACGGTTGTGTGTGTGTGTGGGTTTGTTTTCTTCTATGTGAGTGAGGGAGACAAAAGGCAGAACTGCCTATGACGAGTGCCTCCCCCAGAGTTGAAAGAGTGACAGGGCCAAAATCAAGGGACGTTCGAGCCATGCCTTGACACACATAGTTTGAAGCAATTTTAGTCATAGGATGAGGGAAAGACTGATTCTGGGAGAGAGTTCCAGACCTTAACTGTTGAATCGAAGAAAGATTGAGAATAAAGTTTCACTCTTGGGTTGGAGAGTTACACAGAGTAATATATATTCTCTCACGTCCACACTTATATTCACACATGAAACAAACTACCTAGAGTGACAAACTGTCATGTCGTTACAATTAAACCATGTAATATTATAAGGATATAATCTTTCCATTCACAAATTCATTGAACTATACTTTATTTGTCAGCTCAGAATAACTACGGTTTCATTTATCGTACAATTGTATGCTCAATGTGTGGTTGCAATAATGGAGAGAGGTTTAATTGATTAAGGGGGAGGTAGTCGCTTTTTCTGGACCTCCTTCTCCCTCATGTTTAGCATATTAGTTTAGTTCATTAGTTTGGTTATTTTGAGACCTTTCTCCCCATTTATCTGTCAATAATAAGACCTGCGTGCTATTTAGGTGTTTGATTTGTTCCTGGTGAGCGATAGCAAGCCAGTAATTTTAGAAGGAACCGGCCTTCGCCCGACACTTTTTTCTATCGAAAAATTTGCAAATTTACCATGAAGGGGTGCATTTTAAAGCTTGATGGAAGTCTAGAAAGGAAACTCAAAAATGATTAAATGAATAAATACATAGACCAAACACCAAGCACTAGCCCCTTAATGATGGTGGATTCATTGATTGATAGTGTGGTGGTGATGTGAGCAACTGATGGTTTGCGTTATTGGGATTTTTTTTTTTTTTTTTTTTTTTTGGTCAGTCTTCAGTCGGCCACCCCCAGAAAAAAATTAGAAGTGAAGAATGGGCCTGAGTAAATACATACAAACATAGAGACCAAAGACAAAGCTGCATGTAACAAGTGTCTCCCCAAAAATTGAATGAGTGAGAGAGCCAAATTACCGGCCAAGATTTATATTTCTTTGTTATGTACAGTATTAGAAAGAAAAGAGTTGTGCTTTATAAAGCTAGTATCACAGCTTTTATATAGTTAACATTCGACGATCAACATTGTTGGACTATATTGCACTGGTATCGGAAACTAAACTGATGGTAGATGAGTTTAGGTCACCGACATAGTATAAATGTTGACCTCATAAGCTGCCAGACCAGTGTTGAGGATAAATGTTGAGTGAAAAAGCGCTCGTGTGATGCCGGCTTTAGTGTAGTGAAATGGATAGGAGGTGGAGGTGTTTGTGAGCTCTCTATCTCTTTCTCTCTCTCTCCGTAACCTGATGGTCACTAATTTACATATACTGTATATGCTGCATGCTGTCATAAAAGAAATAATATAATGTTCATCGTTTATGCATTACGACCACCCTTTGTTTATTTTCACATTATCTTTATATTTTCTTCCCGTTTGATGCATCTTTATTTTTCTACTCAGCATGCACTCAGTTTTACTTTATTATCTTGCACAGCTTCAACAATAGAAAACAAATACGAGACGAGTAAATCGTAGTATGATAAAGGATTAGTTGAATTATTGTTGTTGTTGTTGTTGTTGTTGTTGTTGTTGTTGTTGATGATGTTGTTTTGTTCTTGTTGATGTTGTTGTTATTGTTGTTGATGTTATTGTTGTTGTTGTTGGTGGTGGTGTTGTTGATGTTGATGATGTTGTTTTGTTCTTGTTGATGTTGTTATTGTTGTTGATGTTATTGCTGTTGTTGTTGGTGGTGGTGTTTATGCTGTTATTGTTGATGATGTTGGTGGTGGTGGTGTTGTTGATGTTATTAATGTCGTTGACAATGTTGTTGACGTTGATGATGTTGTTGTTATTGATGATGTTGATGTTGTTGATGTTATTGTTGTTGCTGTTGTTGAAAGCTGAGAGTATGTCACAGTAAATAAATAGTTAGCGTCGACCAGCAGCTACAGCGAGGAAGGAGTTTAAACAAGACTTCCAGGAGCAGAAATTTAAGGTGAGATGGGCCGTTTTTCTGGTCCCCCTTCTCCCTCATGCTTAGCCCCATTAGTTTTCATATTTTACTACGTTCGGTCCATTAGTTAGCCGATGTTAAGACTTTTCTCCCCATTTTTTGGCAATATTAAGACTTGCTGTGTTATTTATGTGTCGATGTTTTCCTGGCGAGCGATAGCGAACCTGTAATTTAAGAGAAATCGGCCTTCGGCCGGGACATCGAAAAATGGACAAATTTATCTTGAAGGAAGGTCTTGGGCGGATGTTTTTATTAAGCTTAATGGATGTCTAGGGGGGAAACTAAATAAATGATAAAAAGAAACATAAATACAGAAATAAATACGCCCAGCTCCCCTTAAACAAGGGCACAGATTTCCAGGAACAGAAAATTAACTTCAAAGATAAACTTGAAACGAGAAAAGTTACGGTCACTGAACTAATCTAACCCTGCAGTATACAGGGGGATTCAAAAATACGTGTTCATATTTTTATATAGCCATTCAGTACTGGTGACAACCTTAACTTTAGTATGGCTGCTCTTAAACGATGATATTCAGCTTTAGAAGAATCTCCAGCAATTTATAAGCTTCAAACTATCTCACTTAACCCTTTTAAAGCTTAATTTATTATTGGATTATAACATTTTAGTTACGGCTGCAAGAACTACTCCCTTCGTTTGATGAGCGTTTACCATTGTGTAGTAAAATTGGAATATGGCTGACGAGCTTGCGATAAAAAAAAAATAAAATAATACAAAAAATAAATAAATAAATGCAAGAACACATACGATACCTAAATTTCTCCATCGGGGGATACAGCTTTACCTTACCTTTGGATACCTTTGGATGTGTTCGCCGCTCCTCTAGCGGCACCAAGGAGCGCGACGCCCCTCGTTATGGGTGGTGATTTGGTGCAGTAGACTGTTTGAAGCGACAGCTCGCTCCCTTGCGAGGATGGCTCGTCTGGCACTTTTTGCAGTTCGACATCTAGGGCTCTCTTGAAGTTGTCTAACGAGATGTCCCTCATGTCTCTTAGTCGCCGTGGGAGTTTGTTGAAGAGACGTGGGCCTCTGTGTGATAACCAGCCCTCTCGCAGAGAGCCCATAGCACCCCTGTTATTCATCCGGGGGATTTCGCATTCCCAGCCTCTCCTATCACTGAATTTCATGACTATCGGAGTATCTAGGTTTGGTACTAAACCCTCTGCGATATTCCACGTGTATATTATTAGGTAACGTTCTCTTCTACGTTCCAGTGAGTACAGATTCAGTGCTCTTAAACGCTCCCATTAGTGTAGATGTTTTATCGAACTTATATGCGAAGTGAAATTTCTTTGTACACTCTCTACGTCATTTATTTCACCTGCTTTGTATGGGGATGTTAATACGCTACAGTATTCAAGCCGCGGTAGCACTAGAGATTTGAAGAGCGTTATCATAGGCAATTCACCGCGTGTTTTAAAAGTACGCAGAATCCAACCCGTTAGACGTTTCGCAGCCGCCACTTTGACCTGGTTATGTACTTTGAAACCCATATTTTCAGACATTAATACCCCAAGGTCTTTCACACTGTCTTTCCGTTCTATTATGTGGTTAGATTCTGTTAAGTAATTTATAATTTCTTTAACACCATTATTATCTCCGTACCGTATTAATTGGAATTTTTCCTCATTGAATTGCATGTTGTTTTCCCTGGTCCACTGGAACACTACATTCATGTCTTCCTGCAGTCGGCCCGTGTCCTCTTGTGTGTTTACTATCTTGCTTAATTTTGTGTCATCAGCAAAAGACGACACCGTACTGTGTCTGGTGTTGGTATCTATGTCGCAAATTAGTATGAGGAACAGAAGGGGCGCTAGCACTGTTCCTTGGGGCACTGAGCTTTTGACATCCGAAGGCTCAGAAGTGACTTGGTTTACTGCTACCGATTGTTTTCGGTTTACGAGGAAATTGTATATCCACCGTCCGATTTTCCCAGTTATACCTTTTGCTTTCAGTTTGTGGGCTATTATACCATGGTCACATTTATCAAATGCCTTAGCAAAATCGGTGTAAATGACATCCACGTTTTTTCTTTTCTTCTAGCGCTTTAAGAATTTTGTCATAGTGTTCCAAAAGTTGTGATAGACATGATCTTCCCGCTCTGAACCCATGTTGACCGGTGTTGTGTAGTTCATTTGTCTCCATGAATGTTGAAATTTTGCTTCGCAGGACTCGCTCAAAAACTTTAATGATGTGATAGGTTAGAGCTACCGGGCGGTAGTTTTTTGGTAGTGCTTTACTCCCTCCTTTATGCAGTGGGGCAATTATTGCGTTTTTCAAGTTATCTGGTATGTCACCAGTGTCTAGACTCCTTCTCCACATTATAGCCAGGGGTTTTGAGAGGTTTTCCTTACAGTTTTTCATTTGGATCGAATTCCAACCGGTACCGGTAACCCATCCTTAACACATACAGTACCAGGGAAGTCCCTTTCATCATATTCTGGCAACTGATAGACGATATTATTCAACTTAGGAAGGACCTCTAGCAATAATAAGGCTTATTGCGGGTGCCCAACCCCGAAAGGGGTTGAAATAGGGGACCTATCCCCCCGCCAAAGGCGGCTTTCTAGGGCCTTTCCTAGCTGATGCTGAGAGGATTGGGTTCTAGTCATGTGGTGATGGGCTGGTCTATCAGAGTGAGAACTGAGCGATCTCTGCCATACCCATAGCTTACTCGGACTGTTCCTTTTACTTATATATTTTCTAGATCTCAAGTGAAGGCGTCTCTTCCGTGGATTGACCTCCCAATCTACCAAGATTGGAAGCCAAAGCGTCACATTTTCCCTTTGCCCCTCACCTTTCTCTTCATAATTGGTGAGGGGCACAGGGCCCTGGGTGGGGCTTTGGTTTCCCGGGCGTTTCCGCACCCTCCTCAGCTCCCCGCCATGGAGTGGCTTCGGTCGACCAGGCTTTATTGTGGTCGGCAGGGAGGATTCTGTGGGGGCGATCGGTTATGGCCTCGGGGCCTTGGGGCTGTTCGGCAAGGCAGCTTGGGGAGCAACAACAACATAATAAGGCTTCAAACTATCTCAACCAACTCTTTTCACTATCACAGATCCTTCCTAAGCTGCATAATATCTTCTAAATATGGCTAGAATAAAATAGCTGGTACTCAAAGGGTTAATCAATTGTATCCACATTGAAGCTACTTATTAAATCTCCTTGCCATTCATCCCACGGTATATCTCCTTTAGTGTAGCCAATATATCTATTTTCCCGCTAGATCTCCAGGTATATACTTTGATTAAGAGACAAATGATTACATCAAGCAACATGAATTCTAGCGATATTCAGGAGATTTGAGCCATTTTAGAGTGAATTTCTAGAGATTGTGGCATTATTCTAGCGTTTTTTCCAGCTTTAGATGCTTATGTTCTGGGTGTGGTGTCCCGAGTTCGAATCCCGGGAGGGCCATATTATGTTTTCATTAATTTATTCAAGTACATTGGGGTTTGTAATGAATGATTAATGTACAGAACGAGTTATTCCTTAATTTACTATCTAGCGAACTTGATTTGTAAGCTTGGTACGGATAGCCGCCCCGTAAAGAATTAAGTGACGCCTCTCATTCATAATATATTCTAGGTACGGGTTGGTGTTTGTGTGTCTGTGTGTCTGTGTGTCTGTGTGTGTGTGTGTTTGTGTGGTGTGTGGGTGTCTGTGTGTGTGTGGGAGGGAGTTTGGGTGTTTGTTTATCATATTCCTATATTCTTATTTACTTCTTCATTTATCAACTCTGCGTAAGCAGAGTGGTATCGCCCCCCCCCCCCCCCCCCCCCCCCCAGTATAGTGGTACATGCCTGCCGAAATGTCTGACTGTCTGTCTGTCTGTCCGTCCGAGAACTCCTCCTAGACCGTTTGACGGATTTTCATCAAACTTCACACGAACCTTCGGTGCGTGAATGCGACGGTAATTATTATTTTTTTTTAATTTGTGCAATAGTTATGATCTTAGGTCCAAAAAATGGTTCCCCCCCCCCATTCTGGCGTTCTTTGTGTGTGTGCCCCGTAGGCCCACACTCACACATAACGTCATCTTTCAGGGGGCGAAAAAAAACTTGCCCGAACATTCGGTAGTGAATGCGATGGTAATTACCCCCCCCCCCCCTCCAGACCCCTCCCCTTCCCTCCCAGCCATGATGGCATTCTGTGTGTGTGCCCCGAAGGGGCTTACACACAGAAGCATTCTTTCTGGGGCCGAAAACATCGCCCCGCATCTGTTAGGTTAATTAATTAAGTTGACAATAGAAGTGATGGTAGTAATAGTGGGGATGATGGTAATAGTAGTGATGATGGTGATAATAGTTGTGATGATGGTTGTAGTTATAGTGAGGATGATGACAGTAGTGATGATGATGGTGATAGCACTAGTAGTAGTGATGATGATCATAATAGTAGTGAAGATAGTGACAAGTAATGATGATATCTGTAGTGATAAAGATGACAGTAGTGATGATGGTAGTGACGAGGGTGACAGTATTAGTGATGATGGTGAGTAGTAGTGATGATGGTGAAAGTTGTAATGATGATGACTAGTAGTGATGATGAGAGTAGTAGTGATGATGGTAAGAGTAATAGTGATGACTATAATAGTAGTAGAGTTGATGATAGTAATGGTGATAGTGATTAGTAGTGATGATGGTGACACATCGCAGAGTTGGGTCTGCCGGTTTGATTTTGGGCAAAACGGCACGTGTACTTTATTAATAGAAATTTTATATATTTTTAGGCTATGAAACAATTTGTAGGCCACTATAACTGTTAATAGGTGAATATCTGTCCTTATTTTGTCCTTCTAGATTAATTTGTATTTTTTGTCTTTTTTCCGTAGAAAAAAGAAAAAATCATTCTTCCAGTATTACAGGCTCACTGTCGTTCGCCAGGGAAAAAATCGACACCTAAATAGCACGAAAGGTTTTCGTATTTACACAGAAAGGGGGCGATAGGTCTTATAATCGACAAACTAATGGGGCAAACATCTTAAAATCTGAAAGCTAATGGGTCTAAACATGAGGTTAAATAAGGGGGGCCCAAAAAAAGGGGCCATCTCCCTTTTTGTTTTTTTCCTATATTTCAACTACTCCCTCTTGGGCATAGGCTGAGAGCCTGTACATCTAACCGCTCAACACGGTGAAGCCCGTGAGGTCTTGTTCCATCCTATGCCCAATTCAATGGTGTTTCATTATCACAGGAGTTTGTAATTGACGTTTGTGGTGGTAGAAGCGGACATGAATATTGTTAAGCTGGTATCACACAAGCAATTTTTCACTCAACATTTGTCTGGCAGCTTCTGAGGTCAACATTTAGAACATTTTTGTTACCTAAATTCATCTATCACCATCTAGTTTGCGATACCAGTGCAAAATATTCCGGAAATATTGCCAGACAATTGTTGATCATCGAGTGTTGACTATAATAGCTCTCGTGTGATACCAGCAATAGTGGTGATATCAGTAGCGGGGTTTATGATTAGTGGTGGTATACTGTATAGTGGTGGTATAACTGTCTGTTCATTCTAGGTTGGGCAGGGATCGTAACCTCTAACCTCTCATAACTCAAAAAGGACCAGAGTAATCGATCTAATATTTCTACCAAACAGGAAGACTGGGGTAGGGAATAGGTGTGAAAATTGACAGCTCATTTGCTCTAGCCCTTTTTGAGTTGCAGAGGTTAGAGGTTAAGATTTCTGAAAGAGTGGAGACGTGGAACAGTGGAGTGATGTGTTGGTAGTGGTGGTATACTCAGTTCCAAATAAGTAGTACAGTCGGGCTAATAAGTCATGTTTCGGCTGTCATTACGTTTGAATTTCTCTGTGCTGTATTAATGTCTGTCAAATGTTGAATAGGGTTGATAAGTGTAGGAACATGTTTGTATATTGTGACGCTTCTGCATAGTAGCCACGTGCGGGCATGCGCGCGCTTTGGCTGCCCAGCCGTTTAGAAACCGGCTGGTGGCAGCCGGCCGGCCGGCTTTTCCTTAATATATATCCTACGACAATGTAACTAATGTCTGGGATATTCTTATGTTGTTTCACAGCTTGTACCTGCCCTTCTTCTTAACCAACGCATCTTAGTATATTTTATTCTCGATAGTTGATTGTTTCATTATAATATATAAGATGTAAGTCTAGTGAGAGTGGGAGGAGACGAGCGGGAGAGAGAGACCGGCTGGGGGACGTTGCTTCTCGCGGAGAGTCTAGCTTGGGACGAGCCTGATGTTGCCACATGCATTTGATTGCAACGTTAGGCTTAGTTTCGACTCACGCACGGGGTAGAGGATTTTGACCCGGCAACTGTGTTGAGTGTTGCCAAGCATGGGATGTATTTTGCATGCCTAGGGTGGGGTCTAGACAGATTCAAGACTCAGAGCTCACCTCACTGCCGTACCCTTCGGACCCCTTTGATATCTATCCCTTTCAACCCCACTTAGAAACTTTCTCTCTTACTTTGTATACCTTCCTTCCACTACTTCACCAATCTATTTAATTATCCCATCCCCTTGATAGACCTCATATCTATTATTGTATTAACGACGAGCTCTCAGATAATTAGATAGGATTTTGGGCCTTATGCAGAGACGTAATTGTTAATGAGACCTAGGAAGCTTTTTTGTTGTCTCATATTTGGTGGTTTCATGCTTGCTAGTGTGTTCTTGTGTCAGGTTAGCAGGAGGGGAGGCTTTTTGCGATCCTTTAAGTAAAGTCTGCTGGTGCGAGTCCTGTGGACCCGCACGACTTTACTAGGATACCCGTGGGAGTCTGGGGGCATTTTCTTGTCTGTGTCCCTGTGTGTCTAGCGTTGTGTTGTGTGAGGGCCCTTGCCTAGTCCACTCAGCACTGCGCTAGCACGTCTTGCGTTTGTTTTAGGGTCGCCAGGAGAGAGTCAGATACTTGCGATCTGAGTCTCTCAAGAGAGCACCCTTTCAATTAGAGTAATTTGGCGCACAGACTTGGGAACGTCCCTAGGCTAGAGCAGGTGGCTCAGCCCGGGTATCCGAAGCCTATATCCTTCCAGCTAGACCTCTGCCACCTGGCAGATTAACAGCTAGGGATTTATCATCTCTGTAGGCTTGTTATTGTGCCACAGTTTACCGTTTTTGTGAGCATTGTGAGTCAGGGTGTGGCTTAGAGACTCTGTCCGAGCAGGCTTGCCTGACTAAGAGTGAGAAGCACACCTGTATGTGGTTATGTTGCGAGTTGCTACCTTTATTTAATTATACCTATGCGTTTATACACTGTATGGCCTATCACTAGTATGTATTCCTGCTTATGAGTTAAGAGTTCTCTAAATCCGTAACGTACTTTCTTTGCTAAGCATCAGATCCTACAGTAGCCGCATGCAGTTTAGAAACCCGCATCTTGTCTACCGGTACGATGTTTTGAGGACTGTTTGCTTTCACCTTCTTTCACGCAGGCGTGATTAGTTGTATTAATTACCGTAACGTTAAATGTACTTTCTTCTAGTTTGTTATTAAATTGTTTCTGCAATTTAATTCTGTGATCTATCTTTTCCTTGAAGCTTTAAGTCAACTTAATTGTGTGATCTTTTATATAGCCTGCTTGACTATCAGCAGGCTATAGTGCGTGCACCCTGTAACCGAGTCATAGGATACCTTGTTGTCCAGGCAGGACTCTTGACGGTTTAGGGTGGTTTGTTGCCTGGGTTTATAGATAAGGGTTGGATTTAGCGTTTTCCGTTGTTGCTTGTTGCCGCATACCTAGTCCAATAGAAAGAGCCCAGTGTTTATATATCCCAGGACGTAACAAATGGCGACCTTGCATAGGATTTACTGAACAGAGGAATATAGTGGTCATTTGTTTTGAGATTCCTTATGATTAGAGGAATACAGTGGACATAGAGTTTTTTTTTTGGAGCAACCAATATAACACATTAAAGACTTTAAATAACATTAGTATATACATACTTGCATAGGAGGTAAGGCACATTCTATAACCGTGATAATTACTGCAGTACACAAGCATGTCTAATACATCAGAACACAGTGATGGGTCAGGTCACGATACGGGCTCGGAGCGAGAAAGACCTGTGGAGTGGCTAGTCGATAGCGAGTAGGGTGCTAGAAGATTTTTAGAGGTGCCCCTTACCGCTGACAGGGTGTTGAAGCTAAATAAGTATGGCTTAAAGTGTGTGGCACGTCTTCAGGGTCACCAGGGTTTAAGTGGCATGAGGAAAGATCAGCTGAGGACTTTGATATTGGGTTTAGAAGGGAGAGACCTGGGTGGAGAGGCGACTGAGGGCCCCGGTCCCCAGCCCCCCCTCCACTCTACCCCCGTATCAAACTTCAGGGTGCCTGAATTTAGTACATACCCCCAAGTTGATGGTCTATGGCAGCGTGGAATTCAATCACAGGGACCCTCCCCATTAAATGCACCTTTCCCTCCTCAAGGGTTGACTCCAGATTTGTTGTTTCGGCTTGAGATGGCCAAGGTTGAGGCCGCCGAATGACAGGTTAGAGTTCAGGTTGAGGCTGCCGAGAGACAGGGTAGTGTGCAGGCTGAGGTTGCTATACGAGAGGCTGAACTGCAGGCAGAGTCTACTAGGTATCGGGCTGACAGGGAGCTGGAGAGATCTCGAGTGGAGGTAACAGGGCGAAATATTGGGGGAGGTAACAGACATCGGGACCAATCATTGTCGCACCTGCTTAAACTAGTTCCTGTGTTCGATGAATTGTGTGTTGCTGAGTTTTTTATGCGATTTGAGAAGAAGTGTCAGGAACACCAGTGGCCTCAGGAAAAGTGGGCAGCATTAGTTTCATCAAGACTCCTAGGAAAGGGGCTAAAAGCGTATGATGCACTACCTTTAGAGTCCTGTGTAGTTTATGATGAGCTAAAGAAGGCTGTGCTACGGGCCTATGAGGTACAACCAGAAACTTACCGCTTGAAGTTTCGGGGTGTTACTAAGGGCAAGGAGAGTACCTTCCTAGAACACGCCCGGGACTTGTCTGATGCACTACGACATTGGCTGCATTCCGAGAGGGCAGCTACTTTTGAGGAGTTGAGTGAGCTGGTTCTCTTGGAGCAGTTCTTTAAGTGCACAGGCGGGGACTTAACATTAAATATAAAGGAAACAAATCCTAGAACTCTTCAGGAGGCAGCAGAAATGGCTGACCTCCGACTGTCATTAATTCGAGGGAGCGGAGCAGCAGCTAGGAGTGAGTCGGGTGCAAAGTATCGTACCCCTACCCCTCCCAAGAATTTTGATACACATAAATACACAAAACCATCTAGCACTGACAATAAAACTGAACATAAACCAAATACCGTCCCGTATAAGAAGTCTAATGGTACCTCCCACTCCCAAGGGAAACCAAAGAGTAAAGAGTGCTTTGCATGTCACAAGGAGGGTCACTTTGCAAATGCTTGTCCGAACAAGCCACCAAACAAGGTTGTGTCATTGGCCCACAGCATAGGGGTGTCGCCTATATCTTCTGAGTTTGCCAAGGGTAGTTCGTCAGAGGTTGGGACACAGCCTGTGTTCAAGAGTCCGGAAGGCTCGAACCCTGTCCGCGATGTCTTTGGGGGTCATAGAGGGCATGGTTTTGTGAGGTGGGCTGGCGAAAGGCGAGGAGTTAAGCTATTGCGTGATACGGGGGCTTCTCAGAACTTGTTAAAGAACTTTACTGGTAGGCCGATTAACGCTGCTCAGGTGGTGGTAGTTCAGGGGATCAATGCTACGAAGTTCTACCCACTGGTGCGGATGGATGGAGGTGGGTGGTGTGGCGAAGGAGTTGGATGTCGGAATTGTAGAGAACTTGCCTGTTGGGGGCGTCGACCTCCTCCTCGGCAACGACTTTGCGGTGCCTGCTTCTAAGGTTTCACCCTTGGTCGTTGCCGAGAAGGCGGCCGACGTTAGTAGGGAGGAACAGGAGTGGGTTGAGAAGTGTAGCGTACAAACCATGGCGTGTGTTGTGACGCGTTCTCAGACATCCGGAGCCTTGCAGCCACCACCTCAGTCTATCAAACCGCGGAGGAAAGGTCACAAGAAAACGGGAAGTGTTGGTCAATTGGAGAGTTTTGAGCCGGCAGTGTTTCTTGGTGACTCATTATTGGCACCTATGTTAGAGTCTGGAGAGGCCCCGGGGCCTGTCACCGCTAGTGCAGGTGCAGGGCAGGAAGAGACTCTGCGACAGCATCGTTATGCGCAGCGTGAGGAAAGGATGGCTCAGCGTGACATTGGAGGTGGAAATAAATTATTTAAGATGAACTTGGATAATCTCGCACCTGCTGATATATGTTCCTTGCAGCTGGGCGATCCTGAAGTCAGGGCGTGTGGTAATGGTGCTGTCGAACTGGAGAGCGATGGGGATGCACAGCCTGGTTATTTTTTCTTGTCCGAGGGGATCTTGTATCGGAGACATCAGGATCCCAAGAAAAAGTGGGATGGCGGGTCAGGATTAGTCGACCAGTTAGTAGTACCGAGGGTGTGCCGTGAGAGCTTATTGAGATTAGCTCATGATGTGCCTTTGGCAGGGCACCTGGGGGCACGTAAGACGGAGGCAGCTCTGAGCAAGCTTTTCTGGTGGCCTGGGTTAAAGGCGAGTGTCGTGTCATGGGTGTCACAGTGTCACACTTGTCAAGTTGTTGGGAAACCCAATCAGGTCATCCCGAGAGCCCCGTTACAACCCCTCCCTGTCATTGGCCCGCCCTTCAGCAAAGTAGTTATCGATATGGTTGGCCCCTTGCCCCCCACTAGTGCCGGCAATAAATTTTTACTAACTGTAATGGATGTAGCAACACGGTATCCAGATGCTTACCCCATGCGCAATGGGATGGCTAAGACTGTTGTCAAAAACCTACTTGTATATTTCTCTCGTTATGGCTACCCTCAGGAGATCCAGTCTGATCAGGGATCCAATTTTACTTCTGCTCTGTTTAAGCAGACCATGCAGCAACATGGGATAGTGTCTGTGGTGTCATCTGCCTACCATCCCGAGAGTCAGGGAGTTTTGGAAAGGTGGCAGTTGACTCTCAAGAGTATGTTGCGGTGTTATTGCATGGAAAATGGGAAGGACTGGGATCTAGGTCTCCCATACGTTTTATTTGCTGCGAGAGAAGTACCTGGGGAGAGCTTGGGATTTAGCCCGAACGAGTTGGTTTTTGGACACAGGGTCAGGGGGCCCCTCCACATAGTCAAGGAGATCTGGGAGGGAGTCACAAAGCCATCCTCGCTTCTAAAGTATGTTGTTGAAAGCCGTGAGAGAATGCTAAAGAGCCTGGAGGTAGCAGGTCGGAACCTTAAGAGTTCACAAGCTCAGATGAAGGACAGATACGACCAGAAGGTGAAGCTGAGGGAGTTTGAAGTAGATCAGGAGGTACTGATACTACTGCCTCTGGTGGGACACCCCTTGTCTGCCAAGTATTCTGGTCCGTATCGGGTTGTAAGGAAGGTTTCTGATCTCGACTATTTAGTAGCTACTCCTGATCGTAAGAAAAAGAACCAACTTTGCCATGTACATCTGATGAAAGAGTATGTGAGGCGCCCCTCCGAGCCTCTCACTGTCCCGGTGTTGATCTGCAGCGATCATGGTGGAGAAGGAGGAAGGGACAGTCAAGCTGCGGGGGAGGATAATTGGGATTGTCATGTTTCCGCGGATCAGTGGGCGGGGAATTCTAGACAAGTGGCTCACGAGTTGATATTGCACCTGCCTGAGCAACAGCGTGTAGCTGTGCAGCACTTGTTTGATTCAAACCCAGCTGTTTTCGCGGAGCATCCTGGCCTCACTACTAAAGCGGTGCACGATGTCGATGTTGGGGACCACCCGCCCTTTAAATCAGTGCCATACCGTGTTCCCCCTATTAAATTACCAGCACTTAGGGAAGAGCTGGATTATATGCTGAAACGTGGGCTGATTTCTGAGGGTGCAGTAAGGTGGACTTCCCCCGTCACACTGCAGCCCAAACCAGATGGCAAGGTGCGGTTTTGTATAGATTTCCGCAGGTTGAATGGTTTAACCCCCACAAATGCCTACCCTCTCCCTCGTGTGGACGACAGTGTTGATAAGATAGGAAAAGCCAAGTTCCTCACTAAGATAGACCATGTTAAGGGTTATTGGCAAGTGCCCTTGTCTGAGCGAGCGCGAGAGGTGTGTGGGTTTGTGGTGGACGGTGCCACATATCGTTGCCATGTTATGCCATACGGGCTGAAAAATGCCCTTGCAACGTTTCAGAAATTAATGAACGACATTGTAGCCGACATTCCCAACTGTACGGTGTACCTAGATGATGTCATAATATACGACGAGGATTTTAACAGTCACTGTGCTCACATCGGACAGCTTTTTAATAAACTGAATGAAGCAGGTTTGGTGGTAAACCTGGGTAAGTGCGATTTTGTCAAAACCACAGTTTTGTACCTGGGGTTCGAGGTGGGAATGGGTCAGGTGTGCCCTCCACAGACAAAGATCAAAGCCATCGATCAGTTTCCCCAGCCTACGACTAAGAAACAAATCATGCGGTTGCTAGGTATGATAGGCTATTATCGTCGCTTCATCAAAGGCTATTCGACTGTACTTGCACCTTTAACTGACTTATTATCTAAGGACAAGAAGTTCCGGTGGGTTCCTGAGTGTGCAGAGGCGTTTTCCTTGGTGAAACACCTGTTATGTACCCACCCCATACTCAGGGCCCCGGACTTCAGCAGACCTTTTCAGCTGGCGACTGATGCCAGTGGCATAGGGGCTGGGGCTGTCTTGTTACAGACAGATGATGAAGGTATCGAACATCCAGTGAGTTTTTACAGTAAAAAATTCAATAGTGCACAAAGGAATTACTCTGTAATTGAAAAATAACTCCTGGCGATAGTGCTGGCGCTCAGGCACTTCGATGTATATGTTCCTGCTTTCCGACCAGTCGTAGTGGTTTATACCGATCATCACCCTCTGAAATTCTTGAATCAGTTTCATAACCGGAATATGAGGCTGACCAGGTGGTCACTCATGCTTCAGGAGTATAATCTGGACATACGCCATATTGCCGGTTCTGACAACGTGATAGCGGATTGTCTATCAAGGGTGGATGATGTTGGGTTAGACTGCCACAGGATTGATGGTTGAGTGTGGAGGAAAAATAGGCTGTCACTGTAGTTCAGCCGAAAAAAACAAATTAAAAAAGCAAAAACCTTATAAAAAACTCTTTATTTTTATAATGTGTAGAATTTTGTATAAGATGTTGTAGCAGTATCTAAGTTGAATGTTTTCGCTTATTGTCGCCAAGTTAGTTGAACTTGCTCGGTGGAGCGCAACAGTCTTTATTTTGTTTATATATAGTGCCTTGTGTCGCAACAGTGTGTGGTACTATGAGAAGCTTTCTGTTAGATATGAAGAACTTAGTCAAGGGTCTTATATCTTGGGGGAGGTGTGACGCTTCTGCATAGTAGCCACGTGCGGGCATGCGCGCGCGTCGGCTGCCCAGCCGTTCAGAAACCGGCTGGTGGCAGCCAGCCGGCCGGCTTTTCCTTAGTATATATCCTACGACAATGTAACTAATGTCTGGGATATTCTTATGTTGTTTCACAGCTTGTAGCTGCCCTTATTCTTAACCAACGCATCTTGGTATATTTTATTCTCGATAGTTGATTGTTTCATTATAATATATAAGATGTAAGTCTAGTGAGAGTGGGAGGAGACGAGCGGGAGAGAGAGACCGGCTGGGGGACGTTGCTTCGCACGGAGAGTCTAGCTTGGGACGAGCCTGATGTTGCCACATGCATTTGATTGCAACGTTAGGCTTAGTTTTGACTCACGCACGGGGTAGAGGAATTTGACCCGGCAACTGTGTTGAGTGTTGCCAAGCATGGGATGTATTTTGCATGCCTAGGGTGGGGTCCAGACAGATTCAAGACTCAGAGCTCACCTCACTGTCGTACCCTTCGGACCCTCTTGATATCTATCCCTCTCAACCCCACTTAGAAACTTTCTCTCTTACTTTGTATAATTTCCTTCCACTACTTCACCAATCTATTTAATTATCCCATCCCCTTGATAGACCTTATATCTATTATTGTATTAACGACGAGCTCTCAGATAATTAGATAGGATTTTGGGCCTTATGCAGAGACGTAATTGTTAATGAGACCTAGGAAGCTTTTTTGTTGTCTCATATTTGGTGGTTTCATGCTTGCTAGTGTGATCTTGTGTCAGGTTAGCAGGGGCTAGACACGAGGGGAGGCTTTTTGCGATCCTTTAAGTAAAGTCTGCTGGTGCGAGTCCTGTGGACCCGCACGACTTTACTAGGATACCCGTGGGAGTCTGGGGTCATTTTCTTGTCTGTGTCCCTGTGTCTAGCGTTGTGTTGTGTGAGGGCCCTTGCCTAGTCCACTCAGCACTGCACTAGCACGTCTTGCTTTTGTTTTAGGGTCGCCAGGAGAGAGTCAGATACTTGCGATCTGAGTCTCTCAAGAGAGCACCCTTTTAATTAGAGTAATTTGGCGCACAGACTTGGGAACGTCCCTAGGCTAGAGCAGGTGGATCAGCCCGGGTATCCGAAGCCCTTATCCTTCCAGCTAGACCTCTGCCACCTGGCAGATTAACAGCTAGGGGTTTATCATCTCTGTATGCTTGTTATTGTGCCACAGTTTACCGTTTTTGTGAGCATTGTGAGTCAGGGTGTGGCTTAGAGACTCTGTCCAAGCAGGCTTGCCTGACTATGAGTGAGAAGCACACATGTATGTGGTTATGTTGCGAGTTGCTACCTTTATTTAATTATACCTATGCCATTATACACTGTATGGCCTATCACTAGTATTTATTCCAGCTTATGAGTTAAGAGTTCTCTAAATCCGTAACGTACTTTCTTTGCTAAGCATCAGATCCTACAGTAACCGCATGCAGTTTAGAAACCCGCATCTTGTCTACCGGTACGATGTTTTGAGGACTGTTTGCTTTCACCTTCTTTCACGCAGGGGTGATTAGTTGTATTAATTAACGTAACGTTAAATGTACTTTCTTCTAGTTTGTTATTAAATTGTTTCTGCAATTTAATTCTGTTATCTATCTTTTCCTTGAAGCTTTAAGTCAACTTAATTGTGTGATCTTTTATATAGCCTGCTTGACTATCAGCAGGCTATAGTGCGTGCACCCTGTAACCCGAGTCATAGGATACCTTGTTGTCCAGGCAGGACTCTTGACGGTTTAGGGTAGTTTGTTGCATGGGTTTATAGATAAGGGTTGGATTTAGCGTTTTCCGTTGTTGCTTGTTGCCGCATACCTAGTCCAATAGAAAGAGCCCAGTGTTTATATATCCCAGGACGTAACAATATCTCCCTCGAAATGAATAAATTAAGTTGTAGATGTTGCTTAAGAATTAAACACGTCCACTGGGCCTATTGTGTCTACTCCCGAGACCAAGGCATTAATACATAATTATAATCTCTTTACTACTCTTTCCTATATCTTACATTAACTCATAATATAACAAAAGACGTCGTTGCAACAAGGGTACCTTAACACTCTCTGAATAGACAATACATTCCTACAAATGAACCGGCCGGAATTACAAGTTAGTTAGATTTTCCTCTCAAATACAATCTTGGATTCTATCACACAGTTACTCAAATGAACAGGTTGTTTACACTATTTACATTGATAAATCTAATTGATAACACCTTCCGATTATACGCTCACGGAATCCTATTACAAATAAGCTATATTCACAATAAAACTTAATCAATAATATTTCTTAAATGGGTAAACTGTACCTCAAAACCTCTACACGGACAAGATTCACGGTTATAATCCTTTATATAAATTCTTATGAATACATTACTATATTGGACGTGACGTTCTTAACGCTCCCCCAAAACTGACCCAATTGTCCTCTCAAATGATAATGGATATAGTTTCCTTTTTAACAAATGAGTTTGTTATACATATGGACTAGTGTCCTTTCCTACCTATAACTGACCTATCGGGCAACTAACCAAAAACTGTTTTCCCCTGAGCCTATTGGTTGCCCCTCTGTATTTAAGAATTGATTTCCCCCCCCACCTTTTTACTTTATACTTAAATCTTTCCTATCAGATCCTATCTAATTACAACTCTCGGCATTACGCCTTTGCTAACAAAAATAACTGTTCTTAACAGGCTTAACACATCATCCTTTTACATACAGGTAAGTCTAGAATATTTTCTCTTTAGTTTGTCCTATAAGGACACATCAATTATTATTTCTGGTGGCCACTGGGTTAGTTCGGCATTCTCTCTCTTTACATCAACTGGAAATCTTTGCTCCCCTCTACTATCTGTCGTCCTCTTGAATCGCTTGGCCGTAGGTATGCAAGCCTGCGATGTGACGACAGGCGGCGAGACACTGAAGGTGTATCTGCCTTAGTAGAGAAGAGCTGATGATAGACCTGAGGTGGGCCTTCTGGAACAAAGGGCGAGGTCTGGGAGGTTGGAGCCGAGTTCCCGTGGGTGCTCAAGCGAGAGAGAGTAAGTAGGCTGTGAGAAGCTAACCCAGTGCCGTCCGAGCGGCGAATGAATCTGCAACCTGCCTCTCCCAATCAATCAATAATATAAATATAGAAAAGGTGGGTGAGGGTGAAAGAAGGGAAGTTTTTATTGGTGTAGTAAGAGAGAAAGTGTCAAAGTAGGAGGATAAAGAGTTTCGGGGCCTGACCCAACGTGCGTGAGTTGTTGATTTTAGTTCGGGGGTTTAGAGGGGGGCTGTGACTGTTGGTATTATTGAAACATAGTTTTCCAGAGCTTCAGTATGACATGTCAAGAAGGGATGGAGATAAAAATGGGTGGTAAAGGCAAAATATAATTAATTTTGGGTGGTAAAAGTTAATTTTGGTGAAGTGAGATTCAGGGGCTCTGATCGGTCAAGAGTGGCATAGAGGTTGGGCTGTGGACGAGCCGGCATGCCCCACCACCTCTACCAGTCTGGACGAATCAGATGAGTCTGGGTGAATTTGAATATAAAATTTGGTAATGGAGAAGGTTTTAATGATGGTCTGGCAATTTTGGATAGTAAGGGTCTAAAGTGGGGCAGCAAGGCATGGCTGTCAACTGCCGAGTTTAGAGATGATTGCACTGTCTTATGAAGAGCTTAATTTATTTTAGTTTGTATTGTGTATTTGTGAAAGAATTATAAATTTTGGCTGGTAGGGGAGTAAAAGGAATGGTGAAAATTGAGTGTGAGTTTGTGGTGCAACAAAGTTATTATGTGAATAGGGGATTGGGAGCCTCTCTGTTAATTGGATGCAAGAGGTTCGACCAGGGACGGATGGGTTGAGTGATATTATTAAAAATGTGGACAAAGTTATCAAAGGTCTCAAGTTTTTCAGGTTGTTTATTAGCCAGAAAGTTGTTGTAGACTAATATTAAGTGGAGGGATGCGGGAGAGTTCATGTAAGTGTTCCGATTTTTGGAACTCATACCACCGAGTTCCATGGATCCACCTCAGTGCTTTGTTCTGTATTCTTTGGAGTTTAATTTTGTGGGAGTTTGCCAAAAGAGTGCTGGTCAGTGGGCCATATGAAAGTAGCGGTCTAATTAGGGCTTTGTACAAATGGGTTTTAGTTTTGATGGAGGCATTTCGAAAACGGAAAATTAATTGAAGAGATTTTGAAGCAATGTGGATAATCTGATTTGCATGACGATGAAAGTGAAGTTTTTTGTCAAGGGTTAGGCCGAGTACTTTGTTAGTGGGTGAGACAGTTACTGGGATGCGATGGGGAGGAGGTGCGCGGGAGTTGAGGAATAGTGGTCTAGGACGTAGGTAGGATATGTAGGTGATAAAGGATTTTCGAGGATGAGCCTGAATCCGCCATTTCTGTTCCCATTGTGCTATTCGGTCAAGCTCTCTCTTGGCTTTGTTTGTCAAACCGTCTATGGTAGTTGCCCTAACAAGTTGCGTCACGTCGTCAGCGTAGGAAATTGTGAGAGAGTCATTATTGATTGGATCTTTTTTTAAGATTTTTAATTGGTAAGGGGAAATTGAAGTTTTCGCAGATTTTGTACTTCAGGCCTACGTGCCATACAGTGTCAAATGCTTTTTTGATGTCTTTTGTGATGAATGCTGTTTTGTGTCCGCGTCTGGAGTGTTTGTTAATGTGAATGTAGTTGGTGATTATGTTAAGTGCTTCCTGAGAGGATCTGCGGGGTCTAAAACCAAACTGTTTGTCAGTGAGAGGTCCTTCGTCTTCGAGGTACAGTCTGAGTTGGCGATTTATGATTGTTCCAAAAGTTTTCCCAAGAGTCTCAATTAGACTAATGTGTCTGTAGTTCAGTGGGTCTTTGCTATTTTGATTTTTCTTGGGAATAAGGATGATTGTTGTAGTCTTAAAGCAGACGAGGAAGTAGCCTGATGCCAGGATGGCGTTGTATAAGCAAGTGAGTGCATTAATAAATGTGTTCGGGAGGTGCTTTACAATGTGATGGTTTATTCCTGTGGCACCAGGCGCCTTCCTCCGTGTTTTAGAGAGAATGAGCTTAACTTCGTCAGGCACAATGGGAACAGTGAGGTAGTTGTCGGGGTTAAGTGAGTCTGTGTTGATGCGTGTGTCGTGAGAGATGTTGTCTGCAATATTATTAACATGTTGTTCAATGTCTCGAATGTGTTGTTGGGCGGGTCTTTCAGGAGGGTGTGGGTGGTATACTTGGGCCCATGTGTCTTTGAAGATGTCTGTGATTTCCCTGGGATCGGTGATGGTGTTACCGTTTACAATGAGTGAAGATGTTGTAGGTTTATTGTGGCCTTTTAAACGGTTTATGTGTCTCCAAAATTCCCAGGGTTTAGTTTTCCTGTGTTGTTCAGCAGTGCGTATGAGGTGTGTCCAGTGGCTGTCATGGTCATATTGCAGGCTGTCTAGGATATGATTTCTGAGGTGTGAGAGGTCATGTCGTACTCGGCGTAAGGTGTGGTTTTGTTTATTTTGTTCAAATCGACGACGATAGCACACAAGGAGTCTTTGTGAACGTATAGAAGGTCTGAATGTGTGTCTGACTTTGTAGGATGTTTTAGGTATGGTAGTGTTTGCAGCGTTGATGATTGTGTTGTGTAAGTGTTCTATTTGTTGATCTAGATTTGTGTAGTGGAGTCCCTCATAGTCAGTTGTGTAATCTTGTTGTGATAGGATGTGTTAAAATTCATCCCAGTTAGCCTGGGAGTAATTGTAATGTGATGTAGAAGGAATTAAAATGGGATTTGAAGATATTTGCATGAAAATGGGGATGTGATCGACTGATCGGATCCTGATAAAGGTCCAGGGGAAATTTGATGGTGAAAAAGTTTAAATGCTCGTTTAGAGAAGATGAGATCAGGTTTGCCAGACCTATTGTGTACAAAAACTGTGTCAAAATCTGGGCCAAGGAAATTTAGTCTTTTTATGGCGTGTAGTGCTAGAAGTTGTGTTCCGTGTGGGTTGTTGGTAGTGTGTTGAAAAGCATGATGTTTAGCATTACAGTCTGCAAGGATGAATGTGGGTACATTGTTGTTAAATAATGTGTTCATATCAGTGTAAGGAATGTGTGTGTTGGGTCTGACATATGTAGTGGCGACTATGAGGGGACCAAGTGTTGTGTGTGCTTTTACTGCTAAGAAGTGTTTGTATGTCTAGTCTGTCATAAATTCATGTTGTATTGTGCTTTTAATCATGATGGCAACTCAGTTGTGTGCATCGTCGTCATATTGCCGTGTTGTGTAGCCAAATAATTTTATTTTGTGTGTGTTGTGTATACAAGTGCTGTTGAGTAATATAATGTCTGGGTCATTATCTAGTATTAATTGTGTGAGTAAGTGTCTGTTTGGGTAGTAATGTCTAATGTTGAATTGAATTACTTTGAGCATGATGGATGATTGTCGAGTGAGTTGGATGAGTTGGTGATAATGGGGTGGTGGGGTAAGGTTGGTGGGCAGGATGGCTAGAACGGGAGGATCCTTGTCCAAATGACACGGATGGGAGGTCACGTGAGGCGTTTCTTATGGGGCTTTCTGTCTTGCGGGATTTGGATCGAGAGCGGTGGGAATTGGGAGAGGTTGCATCAGCAGGGCTGCTAGGTTTGCGTTTTAGGGGGGATTGAGGTGGGATGGATGGTGTTTTGGGGATAGAGGTAGAGGTAGACGGGGGAGGCATGGATGTTAGGGAGGTCAGGGTGGGGTCGGAGTGTGGATGGGCATGTCTACTTTGGGGGGGGGGGAAGGGTTCTCGGCAGGAGTAATTTGGGTTGTGACTTCTCGAGAGTTGGGAGTAGGAGTTTTGGAGTTGAGGGTGGATGTGGAGAGGGTGGAGGTGCTGGCAGAGGGTGTGGCTGAGGTGGGGGAGGAGATAGAGGATGAGGAGGTATTGGGGGAGGAGATGGTTGTAGGGTTGGGGGTGGTTGTGGGGGTTTGGGAGGATTTTGTTTTGTTGAATTGGTACCAGGATTCAGTAATAGAGATAGCAGGGAGATTGTGGGCAGTAAGGTCGTCATTGAGAAGTTTGTTGAACATTGGGGTAACTTGTTGGTCTGTTAAATGGAGAGCTATATTTACCAGCACCGAAGTTTTGGCAAGAATTTCTTGGTTGAAGCAAGGGTTTGGTGGGTTGGAGCTGGTGAAGGAGGAGGAAGGTTGGGGGTGGGAGCTGGTGGAGGGGGAGGAGGTTATGGGTAGGGATTGAGGGGGGAGTGATGGGGTGGCCACTGAGGCATATGATATGTTGGTGACTGGATGGGACGAGAAGAGAGGGCGGGGGTTGTTGGAAGATGTTGGAGAGGTCTTTGAGTTGTTTCTGGTTTGTTTGAGAACATTGAGGCGGAAGGGGCATTCTGAACTTATGGCAATGTGGGGGCCATTACAATTATTGCACTTCAGTGAGCTTGAGGAGCAAGTTGTGAATGAGTGGTCGTCACCACAGCGTGAGCATACTTGTTCATTTTTACAGGTAGATGTTATGTGCCCATACTGGTAGCACTTAAAACACTGTTGGAGGTTAACCCATGAGTCAGGAGAGAGGAACTCAGGTGGTATGATCACATGGAAGGCTTTGAGACCTGACTTGAGGAGTTTGCTGGCTTCCTGAGGGGAGGCACAGCGAATTTTGATGGCTTTTTTGGAGTCTTTGAGACATCACAAACTGTGATGTTGTTTCTTTGTGAAATTTCTGTAGCTATGTCATTCTCATCCCTGTTGAAGATGTTGTTATCAGGGTGAGCAATCTTGACAGTGCAAGCAGCTTTTAACTCGGGAGAGACTACTAATTCATACCCTGCATCTTTGAGTTTATTTACGTTATCAGGGGCTAGGTATGCATTAAGATCTTTCTGAGAGGCAAGGCGAACTTTTAGGGTATTATTTGGATTTTTGTAGACTTTAACAATTTGGGTCTGGGTGATGCTGAATATGTGTGAGCCAGGATCATCAGGGGGAGGAGAGTTACATTTAAATGTCACATACTGTGCCATACTGAAACATTATGAGAGCTAATTTTAAAGGATTACACTTGAAAATGGGGAGATGGGGGGAGAGATAATTTAAATTATAAAGCTCAACTGTACTCAGGGGGCACCCCTACGGAGTGTCCCCAAAAAACACCTAATTCCTACCAATGCCCTTGGACTAAGTCTGTCACAGGGCCCTAAACCTACTTGAAGCTTAAACCCTACCCACTTGCCTCCTATAACCAGGGGCGAATCCCCCCCCCCCCCCCCCCCCCCTCGTGGCAATGCCCTCGGGGTTCGGCGTCGTATTACAAGTGGGTTTCTACTGGGCGGGAGCGGGTACACACATTTAATAAATTTGGAACAAAAAAGCTTGAATGAAATTGGGGAAAGAAGAGAATATAGGAAAGTAATGACAATGGAGGAGGAGGATGATGAGGTAAGAGGTTAGATGCAGGGAGCTGATTGACCGGGCGAGCGCAGATCGAGGCTGATACCAATTATTGATCAAAATATACTTAGTGCCGGGACATCACTTATTAGGCCGACTGTTCACCCATTCTTTGATGTGTTGATTACTGTAATAAACATTGTGGTGGTATCCTCCGACCACCACACGTCTCTTTCAGAAACTTAGTTCCAGTGAAGTGAATTAATCAGGACGCCTCATCCTCGGTAACTTCAAAAGTTTAGGACTTTTGGCGGGTGTGAACATTATAAACTTTTACTGCCAAAGTTTACGCTCTGAATATTACAAAAACAGCACATTCTATGTGTGTTTGGTAGATTGCTTATTCAGTTGACATAATATATTTGTCAACTGTCAAACAGCTTTTTTATTTATATATTTATTATTATTATTATTATTATTATTAGTAGTAGTAGTAGTAGTAGTAGTAGTAGTGTAAAACAAAAATAATGGGCTATTAGCTATGCTGCAGTTAAAAGAGTGAGATAATATCAATGCCATGAGTTACCACTCATGGCATTGATATGATTTTATGGTGGTGCACGAAATGAGCTCTCTCTCTCTCTCTCTCACTCGCTCTGGCTGGCTTGCTCTCGCTGGCTCTCTCGCTCACACTGGCTCTCTTGCGCTCTCGCTGGCTCTCTTGCGCTCTCGCTGGCTCTCGCGCTCTCTCTCGTTCGCTCTCTCTCTCTCGGTTACGTAAGTGCATTCATCATACTGGATGGCATGTAGGACGCAAACGTTGTCCTACGGTAAAATTGTAGGTCTGTCTTTCCTCTTTACATTGAGATACTGTATAATAGATTGTACTAAACATATTTATTGTTGCAGAAAATCAATGTAGAGTGAATATATTTGTTGCGCATGCATAAT